>VSMD01094131.1:0-83028 GCA_008750895.1 Mirza zaza
TCTGCTGCTCCTTTCCCATTGTCTTGGGAGCATTTAATGGGGGAGCCGTGTTTTCATTCGGAACCCTGGCAGGCAGAGAGTCCCGAAGTACGAGGTTTAGCTGTTAACTTCTGCAGTGTAGGAAAGGGGCTGGAGAGGGAGGTCCAAATGGAAGAAAAATGCTAGGAGGCCAAGGTAATAACAAAGTAGGTGATGTATTAGAAAGTGCCAGGCCCCTACTTAGCAGAGAGCAGAGTATTTTTTCACTGGGACCCAGCATGAAGGGATGGTGGGGTGGTGAGGCAGGATGGTGTTGGGTAGGGAAATGCAATGGCTACGGGCACAGAGATGGCAGGGACTCCCAGGCCCACCACACATGAGCTGTGTGACTTGGCCAGGTCACTCCTCCTCTCTGGGTCTTCCTTTCCTTGTCTGTAAAAAGGCGGGAGTGGGGCTGGCCCAGAATACTCTGCAGCCCTCCCCTCCTGGGCTGCTCAGCCTGTTCACACAGCAAGGCCTGAATCTGAGCTCACTTTCCCTGCCAGCAAGCTCTAGGGGTGGGAGGAAGGCCCTCAGGCCCTCAGAGTCTCCCGTGCCTGGTAGGCCATTTCAACCATTTCAAAGAGCACGAGGGACGCTGAATTAGAGCTAAGGACTCCCTAAGCATGAGGACAACACAAGGTCTTCTGGTATAAGGCACCATCATGACACCTCCCAGCACATGGGACCTCTGTGGGCCTTTACTCTAAGCAGGAAAAAATTCTGTAGTCACAGCTAAGAATGTCTGGACAGATACTACGTAGTTCAGTGATTCTAAAACTTCTTTTTTAGCCCCAGAATCTCTGTTGTTTCCCTCCAAACAAAATGTTTTGTGGGACCTAACCTATAAAACAGACAAAAATTGGAGCTGTCCCGATCGAAGTGGGAGAAGGGATCCCTGTGGCCATTCTCCCGCTGCCCCATCTCCTCCCTGCCCTGGCAACTGCTGAGGGTCCACGACCTCCTCAGAGCACAGCTTGAGAGCCTGACTGGTTTATGGAAAGACCAGTGCCAGAAGGCCCAATTCTGGTCAGAACTTGCCACTGTCATCTGGTTAACTCTCCCTGGTCCCTGGCTTCTTCAGCTGTCAAATGGCGGCGGTTTCTGTGCTCTACATGCTCTGTTTCGCCTGTGTGCCCATAGATACCACAGTGCTGCAGGCAGAAGATACAAGACACAAGTAAGGTGGTGTTGGTTTTGTTTGTGCCTTGCTTCATCCTCCAGATGTTTTGTGGTGGGTTTATTGGTCAAATAATAGGTTGGACCAGTAGACTTTCAAAATGAGTCTTTTTAAAGTTTTTTGCAATTCTGTTCCGGCATCAAAATCTGCAGTCATCTATGTGCCTTATTTCTTCCTTTCTTACAAGTGAAGCTCCCTTTTCCCCATCTTTCCATGTTCCCAGAACTCTAGGGTCCTCCTGCAGCCTGGACCTTCTGAGTTCCCATCACCCTCTCCTCTCTGTCCCTACCCCTGCTCCATCCTGTCTCCCTCCTGCAGAGCCTCACCTTCAGGAAGGGTGCCCCGAAGGAGGCAAAGAATATCCCATCATGAGGCCACCCCTTGCCACCAAACTTCTCACAGTCTAATTCCATTTAGCCTTCCACCCTGATTTCTTTCAGAGCTGGGTGAACAGCAAATATCGTGACTATTTTCCAGTGTAACACAGGCACTTAGAGGGCCCAGGCCTATTGTCCCCACTTCCAGGAGCTGCCAGGGGATCTCAGGACTTCTGTAGAGTCAGCCCTCCCTAGAGAGACTTTATCTGAGTGACCTCATAATTGCCAACTTTTAGGGCCATCTTTTAAATGTCTTGAACTTTACGTGAGGTGGGGACCAGAGCTGGTTGGTCTTAATTACTACCTAGTAGAAAGGGCGCTGAGAAGAGAGTAAAGAGAGTGGGCTTTGGAGACAGAGGGGTCTGGGTTCAACAACCAGCTCCTTCCTGCACACGTGACAGTTTCTCTCCTGTATCTCAGTTTACTCATCTACAAAATAGGCACCTAGAGAACTACCGCACTTGCTGAGATTAGACAAGATAGTATATGCCGGGTTTCTCAACTTCAGCACTATTGGCTGGATCATTCTCTGTTGTCAGGCTGTTCTGTGCATTGTAGGATGTTTAGAGGCATCTCTGGTCTGTACCCACTAGATGCCAGTAGCACCCCTACCCTGAGTTGTGACAACCAAAAATGTTTCCAGATATTGTCCAACGTCCTCTTGGAAGCCAAATCGCCCCCAGTTGAGAGCCACTGCTATATGTGAACACACTTGGTAAACAAACGCTCACTATTGCTGCATGTATGTGACAACACACATCTATAAATTCATTCTCTGGAAGGATACAAAGCGGAAAACAGATTTGGGAGTAAAAATCAAAGCTGTCAGGCAAATGCCCTCTCCTCTCTTCTCCCGCCTCCTCCCCCCCCCAGCTTGGAACCACAATCAGAGACCAGGTGTGCTAGTGGAGAGCCAGAGTCCTGCCTTAATCATCCAGGCTGACCCCAGCGCTCCCCTCCGCTGGCCTGGATAATTCCTGCAGCACGGGCCTCCACCCTTGTGAAGTTGAATGCATTAATACCAGCAAAATATTTCTTAATCTCCTAAGCCTCAGCTTTGAATCCTTAAAAAGAAAAGAAAGAAATGGCACAAATCTCTTAATTAGGACGCCCAATCACTTCGATAAATATTTACCCGGTTCCAGCAAGAGGCATGGAAACCCCGTGCCATTAGTCAATAGAGGTCAGCAAAGTGCACCTTGGGAACAGCAGGATGCAATTCAGCTTGGCTTTGGAGGAGGTGCCAGGAGAATGTTTCCAGTCTTACGCTTTTCCTAAAGACAGGTGAACAAACACATTCCATGCCTACTCTGCACACCTGCCCCCCGCAAAGTCCCAGGTGGACCGGAGGCCCTCATTGTAAAACATGCCTGGTAGGCTGGCATCCACAACTTTCCAGAGAGAGGAGGTGGTCTTCTCTGTTAGCTGGGCCACAGAGCAAACCCAACCATCTCCTGTGTTTTCTGGAGTGTCCTGGCTGGGCACCTTTGCTCCTATCTGGAATTCTCTCTTCCTCTGCACCCAGCTACACCAGGGCCACGCTCTACAGGCAGGTTACCTGATTGTTGCTTCCACCCTTTTACCCAATCCTACGCCCCACACAGACTTTATTTAGCTCTCAGAGCCCACATATGGCTTGGAATTGGAGGCAGTCTGGCCTTATGCATGTCCCAAAAGCAGGGGCTTCCCTTAGATTTTGGTACCTCCAAAGGAGTCCTGCATACAGTAGGCTTTCTGTAAATGCTCTCCAGTACGCAGTCAGGTGCCATCACATCCTCATTTTACAGCTGTGGAAAGTGAGCCCCCAAGATCTTGCGTGTCCTCAGGCCTCCTGATGCCAGGCTGTGCCGCCACGCAGCACTGGCCAGCGGCTCCTCTCCCCTCACCCTGGAGGCCTTCAGAGGCACCCGTCACAGGGTCTGAAATGGGAGTACAGTTAGGGCAGGGCTCTTAGAGAAGCAAGCTCCTAGCTTTCCGCCCCAGGGAGCAAAGCCACCTGCCAGGAGGCAGAACAAAGAAAGGACCCAAGGAAGACGTTGCTGCAGGCTGAGGGGGAAGGGAAGGGTTTTGTTGAAGTATTTGCACATCCTGGCCCCCTATGCCCACTGGAACTTTGGTCCATCCTTCTGGGCTGAGCTCAGGCTCCACCCTTCAGAAAGTCCCTGGAGAACAGCCCTTCTGAGGACTCCTGCTCTCCCTACTGCATACTTACATACTTAGTTCTTGCCACTTGTCTACTCAGAAATGCTGTGAACTCCACTGTGGTTGCAGACAGGTCTGTCTGCCTCTACCCACCCCCACGTCCCCCTAGGGTTTAGCTTTGACTTGCCCCTTCCCAGTCCTTCTTTCCCCTCCCCCCCACACCCCAGGCCTGTCCAAGGTCATCAGGGACCAAGATAAATAATGGGAGTTCCAGAGAGGGAGGGGATGGCCCAGTGACCTTGGGAGGGCCTTCCTGAAAGCTCAGAGGACAGGAGCTGGGTGTCCCCACCTGGGCTTGGCTACAAATATGTAGAATACAGTTGGGACTACCTACTGATTTACTCTCCCCTAGGGCTGGGACATGAGACCTTTGTAGCCTCTACAAGCACTCAGAAAATGTTTGAGGAGTTGAATCACCCAGATGGTCCTACGTTATCGTCATGGTCACCATAGCTAACTGTTATTGATCACTTAATGTGCCAGCTTCTATACTAAGTACATCACATGCATTATCTCTATCGATCCTCAAAACAATCCTCTAAGGTAGACAGATTGTTATCTCCACTTTACAGATGAGGAAATGGAGGCTTAGCAAGATTAAATAAGTCCCCCAAAGTCACATAGCTTGAACTAGTCAGAGAATTGGAAAAGGGGTTGGGAGACCTTAGAAATTCCCTCCACCTCCATGAGCCTCAGTCCCCTTCCCTGAAATGAAGTGGCTTCGGGATGAGTTTATAGGGTCTCCCTCTAAGACATTCTGCTCCCTACTCCCCCCAGATTCCTGTGGTCCATCCCACAGCCCTGCCCTGCATCCCAGGAGAGCCAAGCTTGTAGACACAGCAGGTGAATCGTTAGGAGTGTGGACTCTGGAGCCTGGGCTTAAGTCCAGCAGTCGCTGAGTGACCTTGTGTATCTCATTGTGCCACTGCGTACCAATGGCCCCATCTGTAAAGTGGGGGTGACACTAATGGCACCCACTTCATTTCTGGTGTGAGAGGATTAAACGTGTTAATATTTGTCAAGTGCTTAGAACAGCATCTGGCACAGAATGAGCTCCGTGTAAGTTTGTTAAGTACATAAAACTCCCCTTCCTCTTGCTGTTTGGTGAGGTGCCTGCTTGTGGAGGATGACTGGTGGGGACGGGGTGGGGTATGGGGGCAGAATTGCCCTAGTAATGAAAACAAGCCCAAGAATCAGAGGAACCTTACAGAATCAACCAAGGTGGGGGTTTGGTGGTGGTGAGGGAGATTTCTTTCCTCTTCAGGCAGTTCCTATAAGAGGCCTCCAAAAAATCAAAGCCAGCGCAGGCGCTCGGAAGGGATGACAGGGAGAGGTTTGCAACCCCACCCAAGGCACTGTGATCAGTTCCTCAAATAAGGAGGCCACAGCCTGGTGGCTGGCCTGAGCCAGACCCTTTAATTCCTGAGAATTGGTAGGGGAAACACCCATCTAATGTGCTTCACGATTATTTTTAAAGAACCAAGGAGTGCTCTTGAGGCTGCCAGATAGCTGTCCACCAACCATCCTGCACCCCAAATGAGGGGCTGGGGAGTCTTGACTCTGGAAATCCAGACCGGGCTTTCTGTCTCGCCCGGGTGACTTTTTTTTTTTTTTAATGTGCCAGGAATTCCTCTCCCACGTGGGGTGGACTCCGAGGTACTCAATTAAGCAGCCAATGAAAAGTCAGCTCTCCGGTAGCAAATGACCCTGACACTTCTTGTAACATAAACAGTTGAAACGTTTCCAATTAGAACTGGAGACAGAGACGTTTGAACTCTCTCTACTCCCCTCCTTCTTTAAAATAATTGTCAAGCGCTTTGGACAGGGTGTTGTATACATGTTTTTTATTTTCTTTTCTCTTTCTGGAGCATAAAAGACATGCTTTTTCTCCTTTTTTTTTAATTTTTAATTTGCGGGGTGGCATGGGGGTGAGGGGACAGCAGTGGTGAACATAAAGAGGTGTTGACCTGGATCGTGACCTCCCTGCCCCCTTCCTGCTCCGGGTTCAGGCGGCAGGGAAGAGCAGGGAGCGACCCTGGGTGCGCAGCGGGTGGGAGTCACAGTCTGGAGTGCTGGGCCTGTCACCCACAGCCAGAAGCTCAGAAAGGGCTGGGCATGAATGAATGAACGAATGTCTTTCCTTCGGCAAATGCTCTCATGGACCCAGCTTGCTTCATGGAAGTGAAGGGGACGCTGAGGTTGGCTACCCTGCCAGCTGCCCTGGATTCCTCCGACCCCTGCCCAGCTTGGGGCAAATTAGTGAGCTTTCTCAGCCACTGCTCTTCATTGTAAAACGGGGCCACCAGTCAGGCCACTTCTTTTGGGAATGAAGAGAGTGCTGCCTGGGCAGCATCGCCCTGCCTTATACCTAGTAAGCGCTCAAGCGCTGTCCTGCCTTGACTGCGTGGTTGGGTTCTCCAGCCCTGCTCTGCCGAGCAGGCGGCGCTCCACAAAATCGCTTCCAGGACACAGAGCCGCAGACCCCTCCAGGGTGCCTGGCTGGGCGCCCGCGCTGGGGCTCACAGGTGAACTCGACGTGCGTCTGCCCTGCAGGAGCGCGCTGGCTCGCGGGGTCATCAGGAGCACGAACGTCAGGGCAGGTGGGCCATCCAGACCAGAGACAGAGCTGCTGTGGTTTTCTGTACACAGTCTTCCCAGACATGACCTGGGGGCCCGGGGGCTTCTCTGCAGCCTGTGGGCGGGCTCCGTGGGAGCCAGTCCGGAGGGAGACGGAGAGAGGGAGGCCTGGCGAGGCGCCGCGTCCCCGGCATCCTGAAGGCATTGTGTTTAATAAATCCAGGCGAGACACACACCCGCGCTCTCCCCCCTCTTCGGCTCCCAAATCGAGACCTGCTGTAGGACCCCCAGTTTACGGGGTCTTAAAACCCTCTCCACTTTGATTAGCAGCTTCAAAGAGCTCCTTTTAAAGTTCGACCCCTCTCCGCCCCCACGTCCCCTTTTACAGGCCACCCCTCCTCCATCATTCCTTGTAGACTTCTGGAGGAAGACAACAACAAAACACTAAATGCAAGTTTAAAAGCGGGGAGGGGGAAATTTCTGGCTTCCTCCTGAACGTGGGCTGTAGAAGTGACCTGTTTCAGGCGTGAGCAGGAGACGAAACACCGTGGAGTTTGGGTTTTCTTTTTTTCTTTTTCTGTTTCTTTCTTTCTCTACTTCTTCTTTTCTTTCTTTCTTTTTTTTTTTTTGGGTTTTGTGTGTGTTTTTACCTTTTATTATTTAAATTGATACGTTTCATTACTAGGGAGAAAAATAAAATATTCCTTTGATACACAAAATCAAATTGATATTTAGCCTCTGCTTACTTTTTTATGCATGGCTCCTTTATACCACATGGTAGTGACAGATTGTTTGAGCTGGAAGGAAAAGCCATTCAAAGCTAATTAAGCAGCCATTCCAAGCACTATTTGCAAGCGGGAGGCTCAGAAGCCTCGGCATTTGTCAGCGCTCCCCGACCCCGCGTGGTTTTGACTGACAGCTCTGGCCGAGGACTGACAGCTCCCACCAGCACCACCAATCAGCAACGGAGAGCCCCCTCAGCGGTCTGTGATTGGCCTTCCGAGTCCCGCTCGGGGGCGTGGTCAGCGTCGCCCACGTGGGGGCCGGAGCGAGAAAGGGGCGGGGCGGGTAGGAGGTGCGCCCATCCGTGACGTAAGGGGGAGGGCAGAGAAGGGGGAGGGGAAAAGGACGCTCCGAAGAGGAGCCATTTTGTGTCTAACGAATGCCGCGGCCAGATGCTCGCATCTGTCGGGCCGGGCGTCTCCCTCCCCGCCTGTTCGGTGCGCACCGCACACGATTTATGTTTTTACATAGGAGAATAAATAAATGAAGAGAGGCGCGCGGGCCGGGCGGGCGCGCGGAGGTTCCGTCCGAGGCGGCGCTCACGCTAGCTCCCTGCGCTCTGGCCCCGGGCGCCCGCTCGCGCGCGGCTCCGCGTCAGCACGAGCTGACCTCCGGCAACCCACGAGGACACGGGATGGGGCGCGCGCCCGCCCGGGCCGACCCCGAGACGCCCGCTCCGAGGGCCGCGTCCCCCGGCCCGGCGTCGGCCCGCGCGCGGGAGAGCCAGGCTGGCGGGCGCGGGCGGGAGCGGCTGCGTGCCCCGGGGCGTCCGGGCTGGGGGCCGGCGCTCCCGCAGGCTCCCGCCGACGCTGCGACCCGGCCGCGCAGGGCCCGGGCCCCGGCCCCTACTCGCTCCCGGCGCGGCTGTGGAGGCCATCGCCGCGCCCGCCGGGAAGGCGCCGAGCCTGCCGGCCGCGGGCCCGTCCTCGGCGCGGCCGCCGCGCAGACTCCCTCGGCTCCCCTCGGCGGCCTCCGCGCCGCGAAGGGGCCGTGCGTTCGGCTTTCCGAAGAGCAGGGCGCGCGAACAAAGGGGGGAGCTGGGAGGTGACGGGCCAGGGGGAGGGGTAAGGAAAAGGGGCAGCCCCCGTTCCCGGCACGTTCCGAACGGTCGGAGGCAACTTTGGGCGCCCCCATTTCACCGGCCCCAAATCTCCTGAAGCGAAAACACTAGAGCGACAAGTGATTCTGCTTGTTTATGGCGCGTAGCTGGGCTGCTCTGCAGACCTAAGGAGACGGGAGGGCGGAGTCGCCCGCCGCCAGCCGGCCGAGGCTTCGCGGCCGGCCACAGGTTTGAGGACGGTGCAGCTTGTCTTTTTCCTTTTGTCGTTATTCCTCTGTCTTCTCTCTTTCCTCCTCCTGCCAAACAATTATTTGCTAGTAGATCGTGGGAAAACAAAAAAAAGAGGAGGACAAAAAGCCCTCGCGGCCCAGGACTACAATATATATCTATTTATTACACGTCTCCCGGTTAATTCCTGGTCTGAGGAGCGCTGTTTTTCACTCCCCTGCGCAAGCCACCGGCGGGTAGGGCCTGATTGCTACTTTTCATGCATAGTTTTAGACACAAGAGGGCATTGTGACGTCGCGCCCGGCGGCGCCCAGTCGCGGGCCGCGGCCGGCGGCCCCACGTGGGGCCGCGCGCTCCCATTGGCCAGCGCCGGCCGCGGCCGCCACATTATTTTGTTACTTTTCAGTCCCTATTTGGAACTGCTCTCGCGGCGGCTCGGACCTCGTGCTCGGCCCCCGCCTGTCTGTGTGTGGCATCCGCAGGTCCCAGGCACTCTCCCGGCGAGTGCGTGTGCGTGTGCGCCGGGGGAGCGCGCGGGGCTGGCCGCGGCGCGGACGGAGAGCGGCCGCGGGAGGAGGAAGCCGCAGGGCTCGGGTCCGCCGCGTCTCCCGGCCGCGCTCTCCGGCCCGCGAGCTCCGAGGCGGCGGCGCTGGGCACTCCTCGCCGGGCCGCGGCGCGCGAGCGGGGAGCAGCGAGGACCCTCCGCGGAGGCTCCGCGCCCGCCGGAGTAGGATGCCGGGGCGGCGGGCTTGCACGCGCTGAGCCCAGAGCTCCTCGCGGCCCTGGGAAGGGCTCGCGGCGGCGGCGGCCGCGCCGCGGCTCCGGTCTCGGGGGGGGGGGGGCGTCGAAGCGCCCGCGCGGGGCTCCCGCCCTCGCCCTCCGGCGCGCCTGCGGCCCCAGCGCCAGCTCGCTCCTGCCTCCTTCCTCTTCTCGCCGCGAGCCGGGCCCCGCCGTCTCCAGCACCGACCCGCGCCCGGATGCCGGGGGCTGCCCCCGCGCGGCCCCTCCCGGCGCGACGCGCTGAGTGACCGGAGGGCCCCGGCCTGCGACTCCGCGCCGGGCCCGCCGGGAGCCTACGATGCCCGCGCAGCCCCGGGCGCTGACGCTGTCGACGCAGCCCGGGGAGGGCGACCGGCCGCAGCCCGCCGAGCCCTAGGCGCACAAAGCCCGCGCCCGCCGACGGCTTTGCCGCCCTCCGCGGCTCTTTGTCTGCACTTGGGGCGGGCGCCCGACTCTGGGATTTCGCTGCGAGAGCGGGCTGGGGGGGCCGGGGGCGAGCTCTCGGTTTCCCGGCCGCCCCCCGCTCGGGCTCGGCTCCCCCCTCCCCCGCACCCCCTCGGCCCGGGCTCTCGGCGCTTCCACGCTCTCGGAATCACGACCCCTCCCTGCCATGTATCCGCAAGGCAGACATCCGGTGAGTAATTGCAACTCGGTCTATTTAGGCATCTGTCGCGGCAGGGTAAACGAGGCAGTTGATCTGGCACCTCCATTTTGCTCGTTGCTACCTTTGTGGTGCGTGCGTGTGCGAGTGTGTGCGCGTCTGTGTGTGCGTGTGTGTGCGTGTGCGCACACAAAGGGGACGGGGCGCGGGGGCGCCGTGGAGAGGGAGGCCGACCGCGCCGAGCGGCACGGGGGCTGCCGCTGTCCCGGGGAGCCGTGCCCCCGCCCCTCGCCCAGGTCTGCCCGCTCGGCCGGCCTGGCCGCCCGCCCTGCCCGACTTGGGGCCGGCCCTCGCGCCAGTGCCGGAGCCCCGCTGCCGACGGGAGGGATGGGGCGCCCCCGCGCCTGCCCAGCCGGGGCGCCGAGAAACTTGCCGGGAAGGTTCTGGGCTGGGGCGGCCCGGCTGGCTGGGCGCCGGCGGGGAGGGCCGGGGCAGCTGGGAGCGGCGCCTGAAGCCCCGGCCCCCGCCCCTGTCCCTGTCCCGTCTCCGCGGGCTCCAGGCTCCCCATCAGCCCGGGCAGCCGGGGTTTAAATTCACGGTGGCTGAGTCTTGCGACAGGATCAAAGACGAATTCCAGTTCCTGCAAGCTCAATATCACAGGTAAGGCCGGCGGGGGCCGCCGGGGCTGGCGGGGAGGGGGCGTCCCCGGCGCGGCCCCCGCCACCCCCGCGGGACGAGGGGGCTCCCGACCCGGGGCGGCGGGGCTGCGCGGCCCCCGCCTTTTGTTTCCCCTTTCGGAGCGCGCCGCCTTAACCCTCTGCCGCCCGCACCGCCGGGCTCCCGGCCGCGCCCGCGGGGCCCCTGGCGGGGTCGGGGTCGGGGCCGCGGGCGGCTCGCTCGGGTTGTGGGGCCGAGAGCCAGCGTCAGGCCTCCGCCCGCGGCGCAGGGCCCCTCTGGCCCCTCCGAGCCGTCGCACGCCCCTCCCTGTGGGCGCGAACCCCGCGCCCGGGCTGCGGGACGTGGAGAAGTGGCTCCCGGCGGCCCTCGCGTTGGGGCCTGGGGGAGGCCGAGCGGGCGCGGGGCCTGAGCCGGCTCCTCCTGCCCTCGCAGCCTCAAAGTGGAGTACGACAAGCTGGCGAACGAGAAGACGGAGATGCAGCGCCATTATGTGATGGTGAGCGGCGGGCGGGACGGCGCCGACGGGGAGGCCGGGCGGTCCCCACGGGCCGGTCCCCACGGGCCGGTCCCCACGGGCCGGTGTGCCCCGACTGTGCCCCCTGCCCCTTCCCCAGCGTCCCCGAGCCGGGCGCTTGAAGGACGGTGGGCAGGGAACAGGCAGAAAGAGAAACCGAACTCCAGGCTGGGGACTTGTGAACTACCTTTGTGTGCCTTCAGTTTGCGACTTGAAGGCTTCCCAGGGGCCAGCTGCCCTGTCTTCTCTAGTGAGCTAGGATTAGATCAGCCCGCATCAGGGGCGGATGAAAATCTTCCTAGAGACCTCCCTGGAGTGTTTGGAAACTTTCCCGCTTTGCAGCCCTGGGATCTACCCAGAGTGGGACAGAAGCCCTTCTTCCCCAGGGTTTTCCGAGGAGTGGAGAGGAGCCTTTTAAAGCCTTCTGCTTCCACCCCGCTCCTCAGGGATTTCCTACTGAGAATCCTGGCGGCCCCCGGGCAGTAGGCACACTGTCCCCTTCGCCCAGTGCTCTGTTCCAGCAAGTTTAAACCTTCCGTCTCTGAGAGGGCATGGAGGCACTTGAGCGCGGCTCCCTGCACTGCTTTCCACAGAAGAGGGCTTCGACACAGTGCTAAATAACTCTCAGAGGACAAGAGGGTCCCAGTGTACACACGATTCCCTGTTGAACGGAACCTTGTATAAACAGGATCTATGGCACATCAGTGCTTGTGGGAGGGAGGGCCCAGCTCCTCTTACTACCCACATGTAATGTTCTGTTGAGATGAGAGGGACACTCACTCTTGTCAGCTCTTAAACCTCTCTACAAGCTGGCTTTGGGGTTTGATTTAAAATTCTTTAGCTAATGTACCATAACAGTATGATTTGGCCAAAAGCTTCCCAATAAAAATTGGGTTTTGAAAAATGAACAGATTCCTGTGTTGTTAATGGCAATTCTTTTTCCTTTTAGTACTATGAGATGTCCTATGGCTTGAACATTGAAATGCACAAGCAGGTAAGAGCTTTTCTCTTTAAAATAGATTTCATTTTTTCAAAACTTACGTACGTGGACTTCTTTCTTATGTTCCCTCTTATTGAAAATGAGCCTGGTTCTTCTGTTCCTTCCACTTCTCCCTGAAGAGTGAATGGATCCAGTCCTTGAAATGCAAGGTCTGAGGCTTTGCTGAGTTCTTGGACAAGTTGAGCTTTTAGCATTGGAACTTGTGAAATTAGTCCTGGGCTTGGATCTTGGTGGAGGATAAAGGACCAAAGGGAAAGTTGGAACCTCCAGGATCTGCTTTACAAACTCCTGAAAGCCCAGAGGTGGCTGGTTGCTTTTATCTGTTTTAATGTAAAATTCTCAAGAGGAAATGCAGGAGGATTTCTTTTCTTTCTTTTTTCTTTTTCTTTTTTTTTTTTCCTGCAAAAATGTGATGTTCTGCCTTGATAAGATTAAACTTCAAGAGCCTTAAAAGCCAGGCTGAGCTGTGGAAATTTAAGGGAATGAAGCCACTAACCGCTTAAAAACGTAAAGCCAGAATGAAATACAACTCTAATGCCTTGCATTGCCCAGGCAGCTTTCTCTTCTCTGTCTTGATTTGCAGGCCGCTGTGTTCCCATTTTACAGGGAAGGAAGCTGAAGCTAGGGGGTGAAGTAACTTGCCCAGGGGCATCTGAGCCAGGGCTTTGAGATGGCTGGGGTTTGAGCTCAGCTTTGAAATCCTGAAGTCAAACCAGTTTAGCGAGTGTGGTGTTGTTTGATGGCTATGTAAACTACCTCATATTGTCACCCTTCTAATAACAGTATACCTCAAACCGAGCAAATACAAACACCCTTTATCTCAGTGCATATCAGTAACTAGTCCAGTGCTAGGCTGGGCTGTGGGAGAGGCCTGTTTGTGTATTTGTTTGTTCCGAGGAAAGGCTGCCTATAATTTGGCTTGGCCAACGATTAGAGTTGACTTGGCACGTATAAAAGGCGCAGGCTGGTTGTTCCTTTTAACAATTGGTGTTCTTGAAATCTCAGAAAGCTGTTGACTCATTCTAGCCTTTGGTGACCGTGACTTGAATGGATTTTCTGCTCTAAATTAACAGTCGTTTACAAGGTTTAAATTTTGCTCTTTAAGGGGGCAGGGCCCAGAGCAGGTGAGAAGGGCAGGTGACCCCTGGAAAGCATGTGGATTCCTGCCTGCTCCAGTGGCTTCCTATGGAGCCTGTAGTTTCGAACCTGTAGTTTCCTTTCCCCACCTGGAGGGAGTCCTAGTGTTCACAGTCAGAAAGGGCTGGAGTTTATTGAGCAACATGGGAAGCCGGCTGTGGCTTCCTGAGGGATTAGTTCCTTAGGAAGGCACATGAAGGCTACCATGTTTTTACTTCTTGACACACACAAAATAATAAACAGACATGGCTTTATATGTAAAGATATTTCTCCCTGGGAGGATAGAATAGAGACAGGTTCGGCTGACTCTGGGCAGAACTGACCAGGTCTGACTTGTCCAGTAAGAATGCGTGAAGTGGAACTGGGGTCCCAGGTGTTTCAGGGACCTTGAAGTGTTGTGCAAGGTGCTACTTCCTCCCTTTCTCCACCTTCTCTCTTTTTCTTTTTCGTTTTTTCTCAGTGCTCAGTATCTTGGGTGTGTTTAAAGAGGGTAATTGCACCCAGGTTTAAAATTTATAGCAGCAGTTAGTCTAAGAGCTTCGTGATTAAGGCGTAATATCTTGTTGGATGTTGAGGTCTGCATGGGTGGTGTCCCCATGTCTGTGAGTGAATGTTTCTTTGGCACGAAGAATCCACCTTGGCTAGCAACAGTAATGTTCCCTGAGTCCTGAGGACGCTGTGAAGGCAGGAAGAATTAAACATCTAAATGCTTTTGGTGGTGGGGTTTGTCTAAAGAGCAGCTGTGTGCATCTGAGATTTCTGGCCATTCCCCAAACAGGGTTCTTAGGGGGAGAATGCCTGAGGTTTGGCTGTGTTGTCTCGTGTAACCCTCTCAACTGCCAGTGGCGGATAGAGGGATTCTTTGCCCCCTTTTTATAGGTGAGGAACCTGAGGCTTTAGGGAAGCCAGAAGGGCAGAGCTGGGGCTCAAATTCGGGGCTTCGGATTCCGCAGTTTGTCACTTTCCCCTGCTTGCCTCTCACCTTTCCTTCCAGCCTTGGTTCCTGGCATGAAAGTGTGTGCTCTGGGAGCCCTGCCTTTTTAGGCTTTAGGTGGCCTCTGAGCTGGGTGAAATCACCCTGTGTCTGTGGAGGAACAAAGAGGCAAGGAGGTGAAGAACCCTGCCTGAGAACGCCACCCTGACCTAACGCGGCCGGCCACTCCCTGGGTTTGCGAGAGTTCTGTAGAAGAAAGCCCCGCCACTAATTGTAGTGTGGGTCTTGGGTGCATTTGGCGATGGTGGTTAGGCCTGAGCAAACAAGTTTATCAGCTGACCTGTTTAGCGGTTGACTGGTGTTTTATCTGCACACACAATCAAGTGACTGGAGTGCTTGAATTATTCATGCAGTGTCCTGCCCTCTAGACTTGACTGTTCGTGTGATTACATCTGCCTGGAACAAACAGGCTGGATTCTTCATCTTTAAGCTCGGGTGGGGGTGGGGACTGTCTGTACTTTTATATAATAGATGATCTACAGAGCTGGCACCTTGGGAAGTGTGGCAGTCCTCATCCAGTTCTCTCTCTCTCTCTCTCACACACACACACATACACACACACACATGCACACACACACCCTACCACCACCACATATTTTTTTTTAAAAGCTCTTCTTTGCTGGCTCTATGGGAAATGCCAATTAGCTGGGAACCTCAAGTTCTGCCAGATGGGCCCGGGTATTGACAGAGGGCAGCTGATGAGGTGCATCCAGCCCATTTTTATTTCACTGAGAGGTTAAACTCACTGTGGTTGGCTTCTTCCCCGGCCGTTTCTCTGTCTCCCTCTCTTTCTCCAAGCTGTCAAATCCCAGAGAAGTAATAAATGGTTTCTCCTCCTACTCTTCTGCCTCCCTCCCTAATTATGGTAAAGCAAAGATTACAGAAGCACAGGCCTGGCCCAAGACCTCAAGAGGTCACCCACCTCCTCCGGGCCCCTGCTTCCAGGCAGAATGTCAAGGGTGATTCAGTGAGGCAGTGACGGCTGACCACCTCATCAGCTGGCATCTTGTTCCTGCGGAGGCTTTCCAATGTCAGCCTCCAATAACAAAGCCAGCTGAGTAACAGGGCTCCAGAGCAACTGTTGTGCGCTGCATTCGAGGCACTGCTGTGGGAGCTGGGTCAGGCTACCTTTTCACCCTCCGTTGGTGAGTGCTGATGTTTTGAAAGTGGACTTGAGGCATTTTGATTTGGGGGCAATGTCGTGCCACCTTTTTCTGTCAACCAGACAGCCCTTCCTGTAAGTTTCCTTTTGCTTCTTGGAGGTAAAAGAGCCCTTTGGCTTCTCATGCAACCCTTTCAAGTTACAGATGAGTAAACTGAGGCCCAGAGAAGGGAAGGGAAGCTGATGTATCCAGAGTCGTTCAGTCCTGCATTAGTGGTAAAGCTGCTACTGCAGGCTTCCCTCCCGAAACCCCAGCTCTCTTTTTTTTACAAGACTCAAGAAATGAAGAGTTCTCATTTAATAGCACTCTGTGTCTTTAATTACTATTGCTTCTTCCTGCATTATTATCCAGAGAGGCTAAGACTACGAACCTGGCTCCACCAAAGTCCAAAGTACCCCATTTCGGGTTGTATAACCATATCAGCGGAATCCTCTTTGTGCACGGTCCTATTCTGAATTATCAGCTGTTTGCGCAACTAATGATTTGATGTGTGTAACAATAACACAGAATGCATAACCGGTAATCCTCACGGACAAAGTAAAGGTGGTAAAATCTGTGAACTTTTTACTGGAGCCACAGGGGTGTCCATAAACACAGGGCCAAAGGGGGAGGTGGAAAGTCCCCATTTGTCACTCCCCTCCCCTCTCTGGGTCTTCTCACCTAAGTAACAAGGGGCTTGGCTGAAGATCTGGAGGCACAGCAGCTTCAAGTTCTGTGACCACGGTGAAGGCGCTGGTGGCCAGAGGGAGCCACCAGGTAGGGAGAAGGTGGGACCAATCTCAAAATAGAAGGGAACACAGGTCCTTAGACAGGGCAGTGCCTATTTGTGTGGCATCTGGGTAGAGCTGTGAAATTCATTTATTTTTGCCAGAGTGCTGGCATCTGAGAACCCCACTATGCCCTGGTTTCCATGTGGATTTTCCTGCGTTTTCACTCTTGCCTGGAAACAACTCTGATCACAGGAGTTGTCTGCGGTGCTCAGCTTTGGGGAGAGCTGAGCACAAGCTCCCTTCACCCTGTCCCATCTACCTAGCAGGGGGCTGCCCCACCGCTCAAGACTGCCACCTACCCCAGGCTTCTTTGGAACCCTTTAGTCTAGTTGCCAGTGGAATTGTACAGAGTAGGGGTTTCTGTGCTTCTCTAGGTCTTTTTCTTATGTGCATTTGATTATCAAAGTGACCCTGGGAGATGGGCAAGTGGTCCCTGTCCTAACTTTACAGATCAAGGAAACTGAGCCTGGACAGGATCCTGGCTCCTCATTCAAGACTCATTTCATCAGCTCTCTTGGACCAGGAGCCCAGGAGGGCACAGAGCTTTTCCTCTCTTTGGACACCTCCCTCCCGCTAGTGTAGGAAGAGTCTAGTTTATGTCAGAGGCGCTTTGTTTCCATTTTGTTGAAGGAGTGAGTCAGTCAAGGAATGAATTTCCTTTTGCTTTATGCATAGGAGAATGTTTTTCTATGTTACTGTTTGTACAAAGTATTGGGACACCAGGGACAAAAAGGTGACCAAGGCCCAGTCTCAGCAGGGTTTGACCTATGATCTGGCCCTCACAGTGTCTTTTCCACACCTCATTGTCTCATTTTGGTAGCTATGAAGGAAGTCCCTCTGCTGAAGTCTCCTCAGTACTTGTTGTGTAATAGGTGCTCAGTAAACACATTGGTTTTTCTTTACTCAAAATTGTTGAGGTTGTTTGAGGGTGGAGTTGGGATTCCTTGAGCCCTGTGAGTAGGAAGCAGGGGTTGTCACTGTGGGCTGGCTGCTGGCTCTGCAGCCTTCCTCCTGTGGCTCCAGTTTCTTCATCAGTAAAATGAGGGGGCTGGATTCATTCCCAAAATGGTTATTAGGGGCCTGGGATGCGCAGGGTGTGGGCTGGGGTTGGTTACATAGACTAATAAGACACCATCCCCCCACCCCCCACCCCCGCTGGGGAGTCAGGCATCTGAATAAGTAATTGCAATGCACTGAGGTAAGTGCTAATGTGGCCCAAGTGTCACCAGAGGAGCACCCAGGACAGAACAGCGGATTCTTCCTGGGAGAGGGAGCCCGGGGGCAGGGCAAGGGAGCCTCCACTGAAGGGCCCTGCCTGGAGGCGGGAGGGTGGGGGCTGCTCAGGCAGAAGCCAGCGGGGGAGGCGCCTCCAGGGTGGCAACAGCTCCTGGAAAGGCAGTGAGATAGGATCTGGAAGCCGCAGCCTCCGGAATGATGAGGGGTGGGGACTGCACTTGGGAAGTGAGGCGAGGTGGTGACATTTTGCAGCAGCGTGATCTCCAGGGCCTGTCTGCCCTCACATTCTCGACTCCCAGCTCTGTGGCTCTCTCTGTCCCCATATGGCTCTCTAGGGCTGGCCTGGGTCCATCTGCTGCCGGGTGGGGGTGGGGAGGCTCTGAGCCAGCTGTGGCCTTCCCTTGCTCGCTTCCCCACCGTAATACGTTGATTTGAACTTTATTCCCCAAAGTGGCGTCGTCTCCTTTCTCATATTGGTAATTCTGTAATGACTGGTTATGACCCGCCCCTCCCCCATATTTAATTCTCATCAGCCCAGCTCTCCACTTTGCTATTAATGATAGCAGCCAGCAAAATAGCTTTCAACATGCCATTGACAGTCTGGTTTAAGAGAGCACTTGAAGTAGTGCTAGACAGCTGAAAGCACCCATAATTGTGTACCAGAGTGAGAACTGCGTGCTCAAGGGCCTTGTTTTTATATGCTTAAAGGGACAATATCTTGTTTTCAACAAATGCTCTCGGGAGACTCACATCCAAGATGCTTTCTTCCTTTCTCTTTTTTTCCTTTCTTCTCTTTCCTTTTCCTTTTTCTTTTCTTTCTTTTCAAAATATATTTTTAAAAAAAATTTATTTGAAGATAAATGTTTCCTTCAAGTTGGGGCTAAGGAGAAACTTAAGGAAGGAGGAACGTCCTGCCTCCACGTACGGGATGTTTGGAGGGCTATTGCTTCGCAGTGCTGGCCTGCTAGGCAGCAGACCGAGGGCCGGCTCTGCCCTCCGAGGCTCCTGAGGACCTTGCGTTTCTCAAGAAGGGAATGGGGGAGTCTCAGTTCTCATCAGCATTGATTGTGAATCCTTTTGTTTGCCAACGATGTTGCACGGTCAATGGGCTGCCAAGCCGTGGCTGTGAATGTTTAGGCAGAGGCCACCTTTATGGGGGTCGGGGGAAAGGGTCAGTCTGTTGGAGAGTCGGAAGCCCCTTCCCAGTCAGAGTCCAGGAGGCCGTTCCTTCTGCAGAGCTCCCAGGCTCGGAGGCCCACCCGGAAACCAATGGGGTGGGGGCGTCTATTCTTAAATGGAGGTTCACGCCAGGTTTAGGGGCTTAACCGGGGGATCCTATGTAGTCAACCCTGAGGATTTGACCAGATGGTAAATACCTCCCTCCTCTTCACCCCAGCCACATGTAACCATTGCTTTGGAGATACACCCCTTTGGGGAGAGGTTTCCTTTGCCAGTTGTACCCTGTGAAGGGTGAAGAGAGAACCAAGTTCCCAGGGGTGGGGCCCGAGAGGCCAGGGAAACCCTGTCAGGGTCTGGAGTCCATGTCACCCTGTTCTCTCTTGGCAAAGGGTAGGATCACAGGTGGGCTCGGTCAGCATGTCCTAGGCGGCCCCTTCCACCCTCCTACTGAGTGTCACGGATGGGGATCGGTTTCTGAGCAGCTGCTGCTATCACCAAATAATCCCAGGGGAAGGCCGTTATTGAGGGCAAAGCGTTTGAAAAATTTTATCTTCCAAATATCACAGATTGTGATAATATAGCCCCTTGGTGTTTCTTTGGCACTTGATTACAAAGCAGATTAGACGTATTCATCTTAAGTAGCTAAAATAATGCATTTGGGTCCAGGAAAAACAGACACCAGGATAAAAGCATCAGAGCATGCATGGGGTTGCAGGCCTGGGGTTGAAGGTGACCTGCATACATGCAGGGCACTAGAGGGCTGTGTCTCTAATTGGGGTGGGGGGGAGGAGAGGCCTGTGAATGAGGAGGCCGGGAGGCCCTTGAGCCCTGCATGGCGCCCGTACTGGATGCATTTTGGGGGGAGGCTCAAGGAGGAGGGTGATGTTCCAGTTTAGGGTTCTCCCTGACCCTAATAGCAATACAGACTTTTTGGGAAGGACACAGGCCTTCTCAAGTTTCTGAGCAGTAAGCCTGTCGGGACTGATTGGCAAATCAATAGGTGCTCTTTAGCTTATCCTTTAAACTCTTACTTGCTCCTTTTCCTAGAAGGGGGCCCCTGCCCCTGATCTCCCTCTCCAGGGTGAAAACTACAGTCCAGTTCCTATTTTGCTTTGCTTCAGAGTAGCAGTCCCAGGGAGGGACTGGAGCAATTGAGATTGGCAGCACAGCCCCATCCCCTACCCTTCGATCCTTGGGACCTTGTACTTCATACCAGAGAAACGGGATCTCCATGAAGCCTGACTTGAAATAAGGAGAAGCAATGTGGTTTGGAGCCCTAAAGGGTTGCCCTTGCCCTGCCAGGGCCCTCCCACTGTTGGGTTGGCACCATCCTCCATGGCACCTAGCAGCCCTGCCTGCAGGAGCTTCTGGGGGTGGGGGTGGGGGGATTTTCTCTTAGCTGTTTTGAGATTTCTTGCTCATCACAAGGGATTTCTCGAGGGACCTCTCCCCAGCTCTTCCTCGCTGTCCATTTGCTCAGAACCTTTTCTTAAACACCCTAGGTGCTGAATACCCATTGAGCATTTTCCAGGCCTACTGGGTGGTGGGTGGGGAGGATACTTGATAAGCCAGTTTTCCTGTCACCTTTGTGCCTGGATTCAGAGTTTCTCCCTCAGAAGTCAGCTGGTTCTTCAGGGGGATCCTGAGAAGTTAGTTGCTGAGCTGGGAGGCAGAGGCGGATGTCCTGATGGCTGAGAGATAGGCTTCAAAGTCAGGCAAATGTGAGTCTGAGCCCTACATGAGCACTTACTGGGTGTGACTTTGGGCAGACTGTTTGCCCTCTGTGAACTTTAATTTGTAGGGGGATAATAATAATATTACCTACTTGCTAGAGCAGTGCTGTCCAGTAGAACTTTCTGCAGTGATTGAAATGTGGTATATCTGCATTATTCAATATGGTAGCCATCGAAAAACCACGTGTGGCTATTAAGCACTTGAAATGTGGCTACTGTGACTGGGGAGCTGGTTTTAATTTAATTTTAATTAAATTTAGCTAGCCACGTGTCTGGTGGCTTCATAAATTATAGGGAGTCATATAGGGAGTCATCATATAAGGATGATATGAGATGATGTGTCGGAACTGCTTAGTAGCACAGTACCTTGTGCGTAGAAGGGCGCGGCGAGGTATTCTCACAATGGGGCCGACTCTCCAAGTTGTCGAGGCCTCAGAGAGAGAGGATGCCACTGTTGGTGTTACAGATGTTACAAGACTCTAGAGCCCTTGCTCGCATGTCACTTGTTGGCTCTACAGTCCTGCAGCACCTTAAGCGCCATGTGACAGATAAGAACACCGAATAACTTGCTTGTGGTCTTGCCATGGACCCGTGGCAGGTTCAGAATCGGAAACCAGGTCTGCTTCAGTGATCTTTATCCATGGGCCAGACCGAGGTGTGGCCTTCTCACATGCTCACCCGCAGGCCCACACAATTCAGGGCTTCGGTTCCAATGCTGGGATGGCCCTAAGGGAAACCTTTAAGAATTCAGTAAGACATGGGCATCAGCAATGTGTGGATCAGGGATTCTCATCCTGGGTACCACTGACATTCGGGGCTGGATAGCCCCTGGCCGTGGGGCTGTCCTGTGCATTATAGGATGTTTAGCAGCATCCCTGGGCTCTACCCACTAGTTGTCAGTAGCACCACCCCGGTTGTGACATTCAGAAATGTCCCTGGACTTTGCCAAAATCCCTTGGAGAGCAGATCACCACTGGTTGAGAACTCTTGATGTAGGGGGAAGCATTCTGGCTCTAAACTGGGAAACTTGGTCACCACTTGGTCTTGCTGTGTGACCTAGGGCGGCTCCTTCCCTCTCTGAGCCTCATTTGTCTCATCTGTAAAATGAGAGGTTAAATTAGCTGCTTTAGGAGGAGGTCGGTTTGACAAGGAGCAGATCATATAGGTTTCTAAATAACTGATCTTGATTTTTTTTTTTTTTTTTGCTTATGAAATGCAACCACTCCTGCCATCCCCATTTGGGAAAAGAGGACCTTCTGACCCCTTTAATTTTAATTTCAGGAAAGGGATGTGCTCTTTGGTTGTGACCACAGTGTCACAGAATGGGGCTCTGTTGTCTCTGTCTACCATCAGTCTGTCCTCTCCCCCCACCTCATTTCCCTTCATGCCACCTGGGGTTCCCAGAGTCCCTGTCCTTAAAAAGTCATAGCTAGCATTTCATTTGTAGTGCTGATCTGATGGAGAGACCCCCAAAATTTAATGAGCTGCCTCTGCAAGGGTAATGTGACTTTTACAGCCTGTTGAGAGACAAGGGGAGATTTGCATAATGTTCCAAGGGGGATTAGGTGGCTGGGGGTTGCCATGACAACCCCACAGGGATGAATTGAGAATTTTTCCTCCTGGCAGGAGTTGGCCAATGGAGTCTGGGAAGGTGGGGGAGGGGGCAGGGGGTTATCTGAGGGGAGGGAGAGAGGCGGTTGGTGGCGCCTGGATGAATGGGCAGTGCTGGGGGAAGGTGTGATCTGAGAAAGCTCTCCCTGTTCTGTCTGCACAAGCAAGCTCTTTGAGAGCCATCCCCCCCAAGTGGTGGTGGGAAGCAAGCAGAGTTTAATGTGTTTGGGAACCAAGAAATTAAAGTGAACAAATATTTAAAGATTATTGGATCTTGCTAACAGGAAGCCCGGTAGATGGAAACTGAGAATCTGAGAAATGAAACTGAGAGTCTCCATGTTGGGGAGGGACTTGGGCTGTCATCTGGGCCCGTTCCCTTTCCGGGAGTGGTGTCTGCCTCCGTGTCTCTGTTGGTCCCAGGCGAATACTCCCAAGGGCAGGGCACTCAGCGCCTAATTCGTTTCTGAGAGCTCTGATTATTGTATTGGACTCAAATCTGCCTCCTTTGTGCGACATAAACTGCGGCCCAAGTGCAGGGCCTATCTGGGGCAGAAATGTAGGACTCGAGACTGTACGTTGCCAGCTCTTTGCAGGGCCAGTGGCTTAGATGCACACTCACTTGGCCTGGCCATCCCCAATTTCCCTTGACACACCATCGACTCTTGGAAGAAGAGGGAAGGCAGAATTCCTTTTGGGGAGTGTGCAAAAGGGTCATGCCCCAGCCCCAGGGACCCCAGGCTCCTTTGCTGGCATTGGTCCTAGCTGGGGCAGGATGAGTGTGTCCTTCCTCCCTGCATGGCATCCTTGCTGTCATCCTTACCGCGTGTGAAGGGCACAGTGGTGGACGCACAGTGTTGGTCACAGGCCGGCCTACGCAACGTCCCATTCCCTCCCCAGAGACAGATCCTCAGGGTCACGCCGAGGGCTGGGCCTTTCTTGTCCCACAGTCCTCCCAGCATAAAGAATTCAGCAGGCTTCCTCGGAAGGCATAAATATTTAATGGCGTTGTAGTTATATATAATTTGATCAATATGTCAGTGCTAAAAGGGCCTTCAAGGAGGCTCACCTATCACTGAGTGGTATGTGATGTAAACCTTCACCAGCCCCTCGGCGAGCAGGGGCATTATCTCTCACGGCTTCTACATGGATCGTTTATTGACACCCCCTCTTCTTACATCGGAGCACTGCCTCCCCCAGAGCCCATGGTGTGTATGGAATGGGGCCTGGGAGCCGCACCCCAGTTTTTGTTGGCACCACCCCACCCATGGATTTCCCTTCCTCTGTTGGTAAAACACCCACTTGCTTCTTTTCAATGCTCTCAGAGCTCGGACTAAGGAGAAACTGCCTGGCAAGGAATATCATCTTGTAGTGAAATAATTGGGCTATCAATTTAGAATTGCCTAGGAAATGCAATGGGATATTTTAAGTTAAAATGGCCCAGACACATTGTTCCGGAATCTTCCAGTATTTGATCACTGGGTGATTGCGGCGCCTGGCGGGCGGCTGGGAACACGGGGGCTGGAGCCACCTCTTTCTGCACATCCTCCCGCCCCAGCCCCTCCCCGCAGCCTTGGCATTGTAATTGGAGTTGAGGCAGACTCATTTAAGACACCCCAGGACTCAGTCAGAGGACCAGGTAAAGCCTGATTAAAATTCAGGCACCCCCCAGACGTAACCGAGACTCCACTCCAGACGTATGTGTTTTTAGAGGAGTAACCTGAGGCCCAAGAGACCCTGTGCCAGACTTAGAGCTCGGGCGGAACCCATCACTGCTCCATGGCTTTGAAGTGTAATTCACATTTCCAACAGGCAGGTCTCTTCATCTCATCATCCTCATACACAGCCACAAGCAGATCTCCGGACTCACAGTATAGTGCTCTTTCCAAGACATTGCCCTGATTCCCTGAGGAGGAAATCCTCATTTTAGAAATGTAAGCAGCAGCACAGTAGCATTGGACGGCCATGTGCCTGTCTAACGGGCACGGAATTACTTCCGCTGAATGAACCATCTTGAAGAACCTTGTCTGCCTGTCTTAGGCTCACCGTCCCGTCTTTTGTGAATTGTACAGTCTGGACAGTAGGTGCTTGACACTTACAAGTATGACATCATTGTTCTTGCCTGGAAGCTCTATGACAGGTATGTGCAGTTTTGCCCATGGAAAAATTTGAATGCCTTGTGCGATGAAGACTGGCCCTCAGGACCTGGCCCCAACAAGTTTCCCCAGCTACCGGCCAGCATCCGTCCACATCTCAAGGCAGCTGGGCTCTTCTCTGCTGGTCCTTTAAATTCGTGCAGCTTTGTGGAGGAAATGATAAGTTGCAGAGCCGTTCAGGAATATTTAGGGTTCTAAAGCCCTAAATTAGGGCTCTTGGATCTTATAAGTTATCTGGTTCATTCCTCAGTTTGCAGATAACAAAATTAATGCCCAGAGGAGGGAAGTGATTTGCCCAAAGCCACACAGCTAGCTGGAGGCAGAGCTGGAAGTTGAAGGCAGGTCATTTCTGTGTAGCTTTGGAGTCTGACGTGCTCTTTAAAGTGGCAGTTTTCTCCTTGCCTTGTTTTTATTTGGCCGAGGTTAAAAGGAAGTGTGCACTCAGAGTCTGCAGGTACGGACGACTGGGCAGTTTAAAACTAACTAGCGGAGAGACTGTCGGGTGGTGGAAGTGGCTCTCAGCTGTGCGTTGAGCGCACTCAGCGAGATTAAAAGCAAAGCCCGAAGACTGGCTGGGTGATGGAAGCCCAGGAGCAAGAGGTTGCTGGTGGGTGAGGGTTAAGAACAGTGTTCTTGGGTCAGGGCTAGGACGTCCGAGGTAGCTGCCGTGGAGACCAGAGCGTTGCTGGAGAGGTGCGGTGTCGCAGCGCTCCACGCCCGGTCTGCCGCGTGTCGGAGGTGCCGCGTAACGAGATGAGCACGCGATTGGGAGCTGCTAAGGCGCACTGAACAGATTGCTCTTTGGGAAATTACACTTGCCCCCCACTATCCTGTTCTCTGTCATTTATTTGCCTAACAATCTTGGTAGAGACGCAGGGCAGATGTTTTCCTGGCGCCCAGTTGGTAGCACAGCTTCCGCGTGCAGCGGGGCCTCTGCCTGTCCCTGCGGGCCGCGGCTCTGCCTGCGTCTGGTAGATTAGTTCCTTCTGAGGGACTCTTTTCCACCGGCAGAGCCTCCTTCTTTGAACCATACTTGAAAAGAAACTTTCAAAGGCGGCACCAGCCTCCCCAAACACCTTTTCCAACGCGCTTTCCAAAGGAAGCCGTCTTCCCACCTCCCAGCCCTCTGGGCTTTGCCTCTGAAGCCCAGGCTCAAAGGCGGTGGCTGCCACGGGATGGGATAGAGGGAAGCAGGGAGGCTGGCCTGGGCAGCCACAGCCGCCTTGCCGATAACGGATTGCACCGAGGTGCCAAAAGCCGTTTTCCAACGTATGATCCGGTTCCAATTTGTGATCTGTGACCTGTCCCAATTGTGACTTCAGTCACACGTCTTGATTTTTTTTTTTTTTTCCTTTTTTGGAACTGATGTTTAGAGCTTGTTTGAGTTGGATCAAATGCTGTTTCAACAGCTGTTCTAATTGGAAACGCTGTCAATTATTAACCCTAATGGTGGTTTTTCTTTCAAAAATATTTCTCTAAGCTCTCTCAAAATGTCAAAATTTGGCTTCTTGGTAGGAAGTCATTTAGCGAAGTTGCTTCATTGCTGAGCATGAGTTTCCCCATCTGAAAAAGGGCGGTGGCGTAAGTGCCACCTCGTAGGGGCACCATGAACTCCCGTGCAAAAGCGCTTGCTCTGCTCGCAGGCTGGGTCAGCGGGTGGTAGCCGGCAGGACTGTTGTCTCCTGGTTCTGTTTGGCTCTGTTTCCAGGAGCTTCCCCTCCCCCAGTCAACACCCTCAAAAACATAAACATTAAAAACAATTGTTTAGTGGACAGTTTTCCTGCTCCTGCTGTGACTCACCAGCGTGCCCTGGTCCTCGAGTCGGGCGGCCTAGGTGGAGGTGGGTCAGGCTCCATCCGTGCTTCTGCTCGGGGAGACCGAGAGAGGACTAGCAGGTGATGGCATAGCTACAGCCTCGAGGGACTTTCTCCCACTGCTTTCCTCCAGAGTAAAACCAAGTCCCAAGGACAAGGAAGCCTGGTTTGCTATAAAAGCCTCCAAATGTAAAACCAGCCCTTCCCCTCTGCCCGCCCCAGCCCTGTGTGGTCCTGTCTCGTGACTAGCCAAAGTCCTTCCTGTATGCAGAGAGGCTTCTCCTCATCAAGTTTGGGCTCTAGGAAAGACTGTCTGAATTCTAGTACCTTAGGCTTCCGGAAGGTTCTAGATACAGAAGGTTCTGTATCTGTGTGGAGTTGCCCTGCTGGCCCTTGGTCGATGTTACTTTGTGGTGTTGGGAGGCAGGAAGGACTCTTAGTGGAGTGAAAGGGTAAGGCTGAGCGGGAGCTTGCTCTGGCCGCCCAGCTGCGGTTACCTGGTGGCCAGGGCACTGAGCCTCCAATGGACACAGCAGCATAAATCCTGGCAGGTCCCCTTTCCGCATAACCAGGGTGCTGGGCTCTGGAGCAGGCCCTGCGGGAAGATCCCGCCTGTGGGAAGCCGGTGGCCACAAGTTTGCTAAAGGGCGTGGGGAGGGGAAGGTCAGCTACTTTTCATTTTCTTCTTTAACCACCAGGATTCCGACCCTTGACCTATTTGCTAGCAGCAGACAGTGGCCGGAACCCCTTTATAACCACCCCACCCGCGCAGAGATTGTGAGAGTTGCAGTGGTAAAAAGGCTATGTGTGGGACGGCAGTGTTCACAGCCTGCCCCCAACTTCCTGGTGGGGCGGGGCGGCGGCCAGAGACCCAGCTAGGTGGCTTGTGGTTGGTCTTGCCTGACTGTTGGTGAAGGGCTTGGGCCACCGCCCACCCCACTGTCCAGTCGGATGTCAACATTCTGTCCCCCAGAGATGCTGCCCACCCCATACTGGGGCAGGCTCAGGTCCACCGCCTAGGTCACTCAAATATGAATTCTCAAAAAATAAATATGGAGATGCTGGTGATACTAATCTTTTGGCCAACATTTATTGAGCACCTACTATGTGCCAGGCACTGCTATACTAGTCATTTGAAGTAACAGGCCTTGGACCCGTGAGCTTTCTAAATAATAAACCTGGTTTATTTTGTTTATTTTCGTTTGTTTTTTTGTTTTTAATATATCTTTCTATTCTTATTTGGCAGATAAACATGTGACAGGTGAGTGAACTTGTTGCTCTACGTAGGTTTGGACTGAGATGCAGGCTAGCTGATTGTTTCTAGAAACCTGCCATGTATAACCCTGACTTTCATACTTCATTCCCCTTCCCTACTATCCCTGCTATTTGGGGGAGGAAAAAGTAAGCAGATTGAGAAAGGACCCTGTTTTAGAGAACTCTTCCCACTTACCTAAATTAATCATGCAATAATTATTTAGCAATCCTCCCACGTTCCTTACGGTATGAATGGTGGGCTTCTAGTGGGTGGAGGCTAGGGCTGCTGTTAAAAATCCTGCAGTGCACAGAACAGCTCCACACAGCAAAGAATTATCTGGCCCGAAATGTGGATGGCGTGGTGGTGGAGAAACCCTGATGTATGGTGTGCCTCACATGTGCAAATGGGTCCATCGGGTCTGGGCTGGGGGCCATACTCCCTCCCCTGGGAAGTTTGGAAGTAGGAACCATTATTGGCACAGTTGTTCTGGGATATGAGGGACAGTCCTTCGCACCAAGACTTGTTCCACCCCAAATGCCAACAGTGGCGCCTGCTGGGAAACATTGGCTCTGTCCTGGAGGATCCCGGGTGTTCCAGGCAGAGAGCTGACAGCAGCAATCCCCTGTCCCCCGCCAGGCTCCCCCACCGTAGTGGACAGGCTCTCTAGGTTGGAGAGCCCTGGCACCGTGGCCAGCAGCCCAGGACACAGGCCCTCAAAAGCCCATCAGGTTCTTTAGACATGGCCTGTCTCTGCACAAACCAGAGGTGTCCTCTGGTGGTGGCTGGGGTGGAGCGGTGGAGGGGTGGAGGGTGTTGGCCCCAGGAATTCTGAGGCCCGGGGTCTGTTTGTAAGCCTTCAGACAGCGTTGTTTTTATTTTAAGTGCATGAGCATTTCTCATCCAGAATCATTTGACATGCAGATGATCACAGATTTTTAAAGGCTGTTGTCATGGTTTTGTCTCTGAAAGATTGCTATGTGCTGATGAAAGCTTTGAAGCTAGCTTTGGGACCTCAGTCCTGGCGGGCTCAGGATTCAGAATGAGATAAGAAAAGCAATTCTGAGAGTTGTCTGTCAGTGGTTCTAGCTAGGCCTTTCTGTCTGGACTTAGTTAACCATTTAGTACCATTCTTGGTCTGAGATCTGGGATTCACAGGACACTGGTGGAAACAATTGATGTTTCCCTAAATGTGGTCTTTTGTGGGTGTTTGGGGTGAGGCCAAGAACTGATCTATCTTTCTAGGGTCAACCTCTATGAGGTTTAGGGATCTAATGAGTTACCTCTCTGAGCAGCTTCTTAGACAAGGCAATGCTGTGTGCTAACTGAAGCGTTAGTGCTAGGATTGAGTGAGGTTGGTGGCACCTGTGTGGGGGAGGGACTGGTCTTGGTGGGGCGGTGGGGGAGGCAGCAGTAAAAAGTGGGGCCCACTCCCTGGTTGGCCCCAGGGAGCCCTTTACCACATGCAACTCAGGGGCTTCCTTTATCCACCCCCCTCTGCCGGTTCGTCTGAGAGCCTGTGTCCTGTTGCCATTGGACACCACTGGGCAGAGCAGTTCCTCCCACACCAAACTGCATTTCACTCTTGTCATGGGTTTTGCTGGGGTGTAGGAGGTGGTTTTTGTTGTGCGTGGCTTTGGTTTTAATTAAGGATTCCATCCAGAGGATGTGAACTACATTCTGAACCACACAGACCACTTCTGATAGGAAACTGGAGCTCCCCAGCGGGTAGGCAGCCTGGTTGCAGGGCAGTTGGGAGAGACCTTCGTGCTGTGGACGGAGGAGAGCCTGCTGGCAGGAGGGGGACTGAGGGCGGACGGGACGGAGCCCGGGCTGAGGGCTGTGGTTCGGGGGAGTTTGCATTTCCACTTGTCTGGGACGTCTCAGTGACTTGATTTATTTACCTGAGCCTCATGCAGTCTCTTTGCCTTTGCAGACAGAGATTGCGAAGAGACTGAACACAATTTTAGCACAGATCATGCCTTTCCTGTCACAAGAGGTAAGACCTTGTGTTACTGTTTCCTCCTTTTCTTTCCAAATCAGCCCAGTGACTGCCAGGATCTCACTGGGGCCCCAGCCCCTGGCGTTTCATGCTGACCAAGGTGACAACTTGGGGAGTTACAGAGCCTTCTCCAGCCGGCAGGGGGCCATGTCAGGGGACCGTTTGCTCCTTCTGTTAGAAGTGGTTCTCTGTCCTGTCCAAAGTAGCATTCCCAGCCTCTGCTCTCCTGCACCCCAGCCCCACAGCTGAGAAGTCTGAGGACAAGGAAGGCTAGCCAGTCTGTGCCCAGGGCCAGACTCTGTGAGGGGAGCCAGTACTCAAAGGGGACCTCAGCCCCCAGGCACAGAGTGCCCTTGCTGGGGGTGTGACTGGGGTCACATCACCTTCTGAACACACCTTCCGAGGGACCCCACTTGAGGCAGGGGCTGGGCTAGTGGTGGTTTGAGGGAAGTGTCTCTAAGGAGGCTCCTTGGTGCAGGGCAGACAGGTGAGCTGGTCGCATTCCAGCTGGGCAGGCCCTGCCCTCCACCCCCTCTCTGGCGGGGACCATGTTAGCTCCGTTGTGGACTCCTGGTCTCTGGGCAGAGTAGTGACCAATAGATGGTTGAGTCAATTCAAGAATCAGATATGGTGATGTCCACAGAGCTTGCAGCCTAGTAGGGAAGATAGCTGTGTATGTGGCTGGTGCTACCTCAAGGCCAATGGCAATGAATGCAACAAATTAAAAAAAAAAAAAAACAACTTATTTTTTTAAGAGCAGTTTAGGTTCACAGCAAAATTGAGTGGGAGGCACAGAAATTTCCCATAGCCTGCCTGGCTTCTCAACATCCCACATGAGTGGGACATGTGTTACAATTGACGAATCTACATTGACACGTCAAATCACTCAAAATCTATAGTTTGGGGTTCATTTTGCCACTTTTTTCTTATCTAGAAATATACTTTGTTTTCTCCCTGTTAGGCAGATATAGGTTAGGTATATATAGACACACATACTTTCATTCCAAACCCTTTGAATGTAAATTGCAGATAGCCTGACAATTTACCACTGACTGCTCTAAGGGCATCTCCTAAAAAAGGGAACACCCTCCTTCATGATTACAATATTGTTACTGTGTTTAGAAAATAATCGTCCTGTAATGTCATCTGCTACCCAGCGCATATTCAAATGATCTGAAAACAATTGTCGTTTGTATGTGTGGTTGACTAATAACCATCTTTTGGCATGCATCTCTGTTTTAGAACTTCAGACAATTAAAAGGAAGTTTGGATTACAAAAGTAATACATGCTCATTGAAAAAAGTTTAAAGGAGAAAGTAAAATAGCCTGTCACACTCCCGACCTAGCTCCTTTGCCTGCTCAGTGGGGCTCCTCTGTCCTTTCTGGGGGACCCTGTCCCTAGAGGCCCTGCCTGTGCCATGCAGCCCCACCCCCTCTCTGCTGGGGAGGGTGGCCGCCTCTAACGCACGCCCTGTTCCCTCCAGCACCAGCAGCAGGTGGCACAGGCGGTGGAACGCGCCAAGCAGGTCACCATGACGGAGCTGAACGCCATCATCGGGGTACGTGGACTCCCCAGTCTGCCTCTCACCGTGTGTATAGCCCTTTTATTCCTCTCATTTACCATAACCAGAGATTGACCCTGACCTTAGCTGGCCTCAAAGAATGGCGGCCCCAGGGCTTCGGCTTCTGCAGGCATCCCCTGGGCTTGGACCCGTTTGGGGCTCTCTGCCCATTTGCTCCCCAAATGCCTCCCAGTCCCTGAACTAAAGGGGTGTAGATGTACCTGAAATCCACCTCTATCCTCATCAGCCTTGTCTTCCCCTGGCTTTTGGTGTCCCTGCTATTGAGGAGGGCAGGGGCCTGGGTTGCCTTCAAGGCCAAACCATCTGACCGGTAGCTGGCTGCCGCCTCTTGCCTCCCCTGGGGCCTGTGCGCCTCCTCCCTGGCAGAGGTCTGCCCTTCTTTGGCCGCCTGGGATCAGAACTGTCTCTGCGGTACTGTTGGTGTGCAGTGTGCTGTGGAATCGGGCTTGGGTCTTGCCGTCCCCTGCGCTGAGCTGCCTGGCTGAGTGTTCACCGTGTGCCCTTGTGGCTTCCAGCGGGGGCAACTAGAGGGGTCTTCCTGACCTTCTAGAAGCCCCATCTCACAGGAAAGAATACTCGTGAGAGCTCTGTGAGGCCCACTGCTAGTCTGTCCCCTCATGGAAAGGGGGCCAGACCCCTCCCCTTCAGTGCTCCGGCCTGGCTTGCATCTCTAACGCGTTGCTTGGATTCAAACAGCATCTTTCTCTTGCTTGCTGCTTTGGTGTGGGGCTGAGGATATTTAAGATAGTCAAGGGAGGAAAAACAAGTTTTTCAGTGTGACTAGGGGCAAGGCTGTTCCCTTTGTGGTGTACCTATCCTTCTTTCACCCTAAAGCAAGGGGCTTGGTGAGATCACTGCTTCCGGCCCACAGGGGTGGGGCTGCTGTGCTGCAGGGCGCTTCTGTGCCCCGCATGGCTTTTCCGTAGGTCCAGGCCTGGGAATCTGTGTGCCTGAAGTTTTCCAGATCTTGGGAGGCAGTGGACTGGTTGTCCGAGGTCCCTTCAACCCCAGCGTTCTGGGACCCTGGTTGGTCTTCCATCCTCTGTTTGTTCTTGGGTCATTATCTCAAGGTGGGCCTAACGGCCTCAGAGTTTTCTTGTGCGTGGTGGCATAAATGATGACTCTTGACTCTTTTGTCTGGGGCAGAAACCTGGGGGCCTGTGGTTGGTTAGTCGTGGTTCTCCCCCGAGTGACCCTGGGCAAGCCCCTCTCTTCCTTGCGCCTCGGTGTCCGTGTCTGTGAGAGAAGAAGGTGAGCCAGCCGTCCGCCTGCGCCCACCCACTGCTCCTGGGGCGCCGACCCCCCAGCCCGCTGTCAGGACCGGCACGGTTGCACAGCGTGTGGCGCAGGTGGCCCAGCGGGTCTGTCCTTGTGTTCTGAGCCCACGTGTGAAAGCAGCTCGGCGCTGCTGGGGGAGGGCATGGAAGGGCCAGCCTCGTTTGAATTCCGGCAGTGTTGGGGGGGGGAGCAGACCTTCACTACTGTGTGGCAGGACGGAGAAGAGCGTGGAAACTGGAACGTGAGGACATGCTCGGTGCTGGAAGGCAGCACCCCAGAGGGGAAAACCATAATATTTTGAAGTTTGAATTATTTTCAGCGAACACCTAGCCCAGAGTTCCTCAGCCTTGACATTGTTGAAATTGGGGGCCAGTCTTTGTTGTCCTGTGCGTTGTGGGATGTTCAGCAGCATCCCTGGCTTGTGACTCCTATGCCAGTTGACACCCCTGGGTGTCACTTGTGACACCCAGGCAATGCCAGATGTCTGGGGGCGAAATGGCCTCTGGTTAGGAGCCACTCATCTCGCCCAGCGCCCTTGTTTTGCAGAGAGGGGAAGTGATTTAGGATCTCTAGCACCAACCCAGGCCAGAGGCCCAGACCTGACTCCCAGCCCAGGGCTCTGCCCGCCTGGTTGCAGCCCTAGTGTGTGGCACGTGTCCTCTGTCCTGCTCGTGGTCCAGGAGATGCGGGGCGGGCTGTGCTCTGTGAGTTCCAGTCTCTGGAATTCCTTGTCTAGCTCCTCCTTCCTGCCCCCTTCCTGGGCTTCTCCTTAAGGTTTCCAGGCCGAGCCCTCCCACCCCTGCAGTGGCCGCAGTGGGGTCCCTGCCCCCCATCTGTTTCCCTCTTTGGAATGACAATCCTTTTACGAAAATAGTTTTTTTTAAGTTTTAAGAAAGGACTAAAATTGGGGAAGAAGCGCTGCTTGGATTAGCTCCACTTCCTTTAAGTAGTATTTAGGAAGCTACAAGTCAGGTCAAGGCAGCTTGAGGCAGACATTGGAATTCAATTAAAGCCAACGAGTGGGGCCTGTGACCCCCATTTTCAAGGTAATTGCTTCTCGGCTCTGAGTGAATGCAGCCGTCGCCCTGTCATTAAGCAGGCAGCCGTCTAATCGCTGCGCCTGACAGAGCCTCACAAGGCAGGAATTACGGACAGCTGAGGCGCGCTCGCGCCGGAGCCGTGCTTGACTGCGCTCCCGCGAAGGGGGCCGCTAATCTAGTTCGGGGCGTTCTTTATCTCCTCCCAAGGACAGCGGAGAGCCAGCGAGGCTGAGCTGCCTCTGGAAGCGGGTGGGGAAGGCTGCAGGGGCTCACGGCAAAGGGGCAGGCGCCCTGGCCCGGCAGGGCAGTCCGGGAGAGGGAAGGGCCCTGGGGGCTCTGGGAATCAACGGGTGGGTTTGCCACTCTGCAAGGAGAAGCAGCCTGGCACCCTGGAATGGGCGTCAGGTGGGCTTTGGGCAAGTCACTTGTTCCTCCGGGTCTCAATTTCCCTGTTTGTGGAAAGGTGGAGGAGGACTGGGCAGGGCTTATACAGCACACCTGCCCCAGTCAGTTGTTTAAGGGCTTCTTAGGGCATGGAGTTGAAGGGTTTTGAGGCTGTGACTCGGCTCGACTCAAAGAGAAGTCATTTCAGTACGTCTGGCATGGGCATGGAGGTAGCCAGTGGAAAGTTTATCAGAATTAGAGCATTTTGGGGATGTTTCTGGTAAGGAAGGCCGGGATCCAAGGTCAGGGTGGTAGAGAGGGAACAGCATGGCAGATGGAGGGAGCCAGGCTCACTGGCCAAGCCCACTCACTGCCCTGCCACTCCGCAGGGGACTCAGATGCCCACCCAGGGAGACAGGCTGGAAGATTGTATGTCTTCCAGCTGGGGCATGGCAAGACTCGGGTACTGTAGACTTGCTTCTGTTCCATGCCTTTCCTTCTGGTATCAGATTATTCGGGGAGCCCTAGAAGGACAAGATTCCTGAGCATGGAATCTGACCCTTGGACAGCAACTTGCATAAGGCAATGTCTGTCTTTCCCAGGCAGGTACCCCAGTGAGCTGATGTATCAACCATTCCCAGCAGCCCAGGGAGAACCCTCTTTCTACATTGCTGTATCTTGGCCCAAGGTCTTTGGACTAGGAAGCTGGGGGGCTCTCGTCTGCTTGCCCACTGACACTTCGGTCTTCATTCCCTTGGAAATTATTAGCGGAAGAGATTGTATAAAGCGTTGACTTGTGGGTTTTTGTTTTTTGTTTTTAAGTGGGAGAGAGAGGAGGAGGGAGGTTGTAGCTTATCACAAAGTACATGGGGTATTTTGAAGCCATACGTAAGGTCCTTGCGTTCCCTCCGGGATGTGTACGAGCTGGGTTCGGCTGATTGAATTTTACATGAGGGAAAAGGATGGTGAAGAGAGTGTGCCTTAGAACCCGTCTGGCTCTGGCTGCTGCGCTTGTCTCCTGGGCCTGGTCCTGTCTCTGAAGTGGGGTTAACAAGGGTTGTGGCGAGTACTCAAAGCTGTCGCAGAGCCCAAAAGCTCACTAGGTGTGGGCTGCGGGGCCCACCTCGATTGTGAACGAGAAGGAACAGTCAGAGGCTGGACAGCTCTCGCTTTCCTTGAAGTGCAGGGACCATGCGTTCTGTGCAGCTCGGCGCCTGTCTTTGCTTCCCTTGGTGGGAGCCCTGGGCAGGTGTTGGCCCAGAAAGTGCTTAGACAGTTTCACTGAGTTTCACCCAAATCATGAGCCTGAGAAGTGGAACAGTAAAGCAGCTGATGAAGGCATAAAGCATGATGTGCATAATCGGATTACACGTACTCCGCAAGCCTTCCCCTTCAGCCTCTCCCATAAGCGACCACACCTTCCAAGCCCAGGCCACCGGCCCTTGCACATGCATGGAGGAGGGAGGACTCACATATGCCCCAGGGGACACGTTCTTGACCTGCTTGTGTTCTGGCACGCAGTGTTCAAGGAGGGAAAAGGGAGCACGTGTGCATGGGTGGGCCTGGTTCCAGACTCCTGGCCCCTCTTGTGGGGAATTGTTGACTTCCTTCCATATCATGGATGGAGAAGTTTCCATTATTAGAAGGAATGGTAGAAACTGGAGACAGGCGGTCTCAGACTATGAAAGTGATTCCATTTCTCTACCATGGAGAATGCTCCCTAGCTGAGAACAGTGTCACCCTCCCACTCAGATGTCACTGTGTTTCAGCACTTTGTGCTCGAAGCCAGATGATTGCTGCAGGGGATAGGAATACAGCCTGAGGATGGCTGTGCCCTGCCTGCCAGTGGAGGGCTGGGCTGCCACAGCAATGGTGGGTCAGGTGAGTCATTCTCAGCTGGTCCCCTTGCCCCACCAGGGAGGAAACTTTGTTTCACTCTATTGCAACCATCCAGCAAGCCCTGGCATCTGCTCTCCCCCAAGGAAGAAGCCTGGGAAGCTGGCTCTTGTGTCCCTGCTTTCCGGAGTCTGCTGGGCCAGTCCTGATGGTGCTCTCAAACCACCCCCAAGAAGACCTCGGAGGAATTTCTGGCTGTGCAGAGCAGGTTGTTCTTATACTTGAAGACAAAGCTCTTCAGTTTTGCATGGAAGATTCCTTTCCTCTGTTGCGAAGAGGATGCTCCTACATGACATGCTAAAGCAGAAAACTACCCACACATTCTGGGAAGCCCAGCAGCTTTGAAAGCCACTGTCTCCAAACAGCTGTTGCTGCCTTTCTTCCAAGGTCCTTGACACTGGCTCACTGGCTCGTATTTTGGGGAAGAACACCCAACTACCCCACTGATGCCTCCTGTCCCAACTAACTATTGTAGCTGCTTCTGATTGGGCCTTAGAGAGAAGGCGCAGATCTGCGAGGCAGTCGATTGCCTTTGGACAGAGCACTTTTTTGCCAACTTATTTCCTAACCTCTCTATGAGTATCTTTTATAACATTTTCACTTATCACCCAGAAATGTGTATTGAGCAAACATGCCAGGCACCGTCAGAGGGGCTGGGATGGGTAAGATAAAGTCCCTGTCTTCCTGGAACTCACAAGTTGCCAAAGCAGTACATAAAGATGAAAGCAATGGTTGTATCTGTGATCCACGCTTAGCATTTGCCAATGTTGGTCTTGCACCTACTTTGTTTTTACATGTAGTGATGCATGTGATCCGTGCACAGCCTGAAGAGATGGGCTCCATTTCGATCCTCATTTTGCAGTTGAGGAAACTGAGGCCCAGAGGTCAGCTGACTTGTCCAAGGACAAGAGCTGATAAAGGATAGAGCTGGAAGTCTGCCTTAGGCTGTCGGGCTCCAATGTCTGAGCCGTTAGAGTTCTTGGAAGGGGGAGGAATCCAGAGGAGGTGGCGTTTGAAGTGGGCAAAGCTGAGCCTGGAAGATTGGGCAGGAGAGGGAAGAGCACCTGGCCAGGTAAGAGGCAGGCTGTTTGGATCTGTTCAGCTCTGTCTTGCCATAGGCACGGGTCCTCCAGTAAGCTTTCTCTCTAAACAAGGACTGTTTGTGGAGGCAAACAGCAAAGCTACATCCTCGGAGCCCTCCTCCTCTGCTCTTTCTTGTTTCTTCCTCAGGGATCTTATTGGTCTTGCACGATAAAGAGTGGATTAAATACCACAGTCCTTGCTTTCTGGGATTTTACTGACCAGTTCTCACCGGTAGAATTAAAGGGCCTACCAGCAACTGAGTGTCTAGATGAAGTTGTGTGGTCCAGCCGCACCAGGGAAGGATAGGTAGCCATTAAAGAGGACAAGTGGATTTCTTTAGAACACTCTCAAATTAAAATCAAGTTGTATAACGGTATGGTTCACAAGAGCCCATTTGTGTAGAAATTTATTTGAAATTTATAGATTTCCATAGAAGAAAATCTAGACAGATTAGCAGTGGACTCTTCTGAGGGGTGGGATTGAAGCCAATTTTTAATTGAAGATTAAAAAACACTTTTTGATCTATATTTTTAGTATTTTCTTACAATGAGCATGTATTAGTTTTGTAATAAGATATAAAAAATGACGTTTTCTTTAAAAAGGAAGGTGGGTGAGCTCCCATCCTTAGAGCAGCCTGCATTTCTTCCTACTGGGGAGGGCTTGGATCTCTGCATTGGACTCCTGTGATGCTGGTGCCACGTCCCCTTAGCTTTGTGTCTGCTGTGGTGTCTGGGGGCAGATCTGGGATCCCGCCACCTTGGGACCAGTGTCTGTAAACTGCCTAGCAACAGCCACCCCAGAGGCACTCTGATGGCTTGAGCACGGGCTGCAGGGCCAGCCTTTCACCCGGCGCTGGGAGAGGGGCCCTCTGGGCCAGGAGCACAGTGGCTGCCTTTAACTTTGGAACGGGCCGCGTTGGCAGTGTGCAGCCTAGTTGGGGGAGAGCCCTTTCCCTGTGACCTCAAACGTACTGCCTCCGCCACCCAGCGTTGTGGGCCTTCACCGCGCTCTGCTGTCTGTTGGCAGTTACCGGAAGGCATTTCACGTTTGCCCGAGAGCTCCCATAGTCAGTGTGGGATCTTGAAGTGTGTCCGATCTTTGCTCTACATCACCCCCGACAAAATCCTCTCGCTTTGGGGATCTTCTTTGGAACGTTCTTTGGATAAGATTGGTTGACAGATTTGAGTCCAAACCCCACTTACGAGTGGGGGACTCGGCCAGTTACTGGCTGCGCACTGCAGCCCCCTAACCTGTTTGCCGTCTATAAAATGGACACAGCCCCTCCCTTGCCTGGTGGTTGGAGGATTAGCAATAGCATCTGGAAAGTGCCCAGGCATTCAATAGGTGTTGGTTCCCTTCTGTGAACCAGCTGAGGAGAAATGCGTGCATAGGTGGACACCAGCATACGCAAGGCCCAGCCACTTGTAAGAAGTATTTAGATCCCTAAGAAATACCTGGCGCTGTGTAGCTGGCCCACAGCGCCCATGGTCTTGATGCAGTCTTAGGAATGACAGGTGCTCTCTGCCATGGTGCTGGGCGGGTGCTAGGCTGCAAGCTGGCCACCTGGGTGTGGGGAAGGAGGGGAAAGGAGAAGCCCCTGAGGCCAGTGTTGGGTAGGATGTCTGGGGCCTCCGGAGCCAGGGAGCAGAGTCCTTGGTGGGGTGGGAAGGAGACGGGAGGGTTGGCACTCTTGCTAGTGAGGATAATGCTGAGTGGATGCATGTCCAGTTTTTAGCACAGCTCGGGAGTCCACTGTGAACTTGGTACATGTTAGCTGTCACGTACATCATTATACAGTAACCCTTGGGGGTCGGTGCTACTTTCCCCCTTTTACGGATAAGGAAATTTGAGGCTCAGGGAGTTGAGGTAATCTGCTCCCAGACACACAGCTAGAAAGTGCCAGAGCTGGGGTTTGAGTCCTGGTCTGTCTGGTCCCAAAGCTTCCACTCTTCCTGTTACCTTGTTCCATGCTCTGATGTCCAGTAATGTTAGCTCTCTGGCCCCCGGCTCATCATGCTCTCGGGAGTTTTCTACACTGGCCTGCCCTGTCCCCGGCTCTGCGAGGCAGGCTTGGAGCCCCTCAGAATGAGGGAGTCCTCCTTGGGGCCTAGCCTCAGGGTGCTGGCAGCTACTGTTGAAGGCATGCATGCATGAGCAAACACCGCCACTGCTGCAAGCTTAAAAAAATGGATTCCCCTCCACTGGAAGGGAACCCGATGACTGTGTGGTTTTTAAACGCATGCATTATTTATATTGGGCTTGGAAACAAACATTGAGAAATTCTCTCTTGAAACTGGGGTGTGGGGGTGGTGGGGCGCTGGAAAACATAAATCCTATATCTAAACTGCGGTCCATTAACAGACTTCCTTTGGCACGATGAGCATGTGGACTGAGCTGGGGGCAGAGGCTTTGGGGCTGTCTCCCCCGTGCCGCCTGCCGAGCAGAATGAATGAATGAATGAAGGAGCGAGGGGGCTGGGAAGAGCCACTCCCTCTGGGTGGCTGCGCCTCCCAGCCCTCGCGCTCGCATGCTCACCGCGGACTTCATTGCAGCAGCAGCAGCTCCAGGCGCAGCACCTCTCCCACGCCACGCACGGCCCCCCCGTCCAGTTGCCGCCCCACCCGTCAGGCCTCCAGCCTCCAGGGATCCCTCCTGTGACGGGGAGCAGCTCTGGGCTGCTGGCGCTGGGCGCCCTGGGCAGCCAGGCCCACCTGGCGGTGAAGGACGAGAAGAACCACCACGAACTCGACCACAGAGGTGCGGCCCGAGCTGGGGCTGGGGCAGGGGTGGGCTGGGCTGAGCAGGGTGTGGGTGCCTGCAGGCCCCACGGTGAGTGGACACGGCGGATGCTGTTGTCACCCCAGGACAGGGAGCTACCAAAATATTTGGAACCATCTCTTAAATCCCTGGCACCTGGAAACCAGCACCATCCCCATGCACCTTTTCCCTACCCCTGGTTTACACGTGGTATTCTCTGCCCTGAACACACCCATCCCTTCATCCAGCGCACCCTGCCATCTTCCTGCAGCACCCTGCCCATCCTGCAAGGGCTGGCCCCAGTCCACTCTGTTGGACCAGGGGGTCTTTTTCAAATTCCCGTGAGAGTTTAAGAGTCAGGGTGCAAGACTGAGCCCTTGTTGCTATCCTCGTATGTCCCATCCCTGGAAAACGTCTTGTCCTTGCCAGAAGCATTGGTCCTCTGAGGACAGAGGCCAAGTTCCTGAGTTTTGCCTTAGCATATGTGTCTCACCAATGCTGGAGCCTTGGAAAAGACACCCAGTCAGCGCTAAATGATTTGTTAGTTGAGTGCCTGTAATTGGGGCAGCAAGCGCACTCCAGCAGGGAGACGATTGGAAAGACTTGGGGTCAGACGTTTTTCCCTGACCCTTCACCCCAGCCCTACCCTGTGCACCCAGGAAGCTGCACTGAGTAGGGGTTAGGCGGCGTTGGTGGGATCAGAAAAGGACGAGCCTGGCTCCCTGGCAGACTCTTTTGAAAAGTTACTGCCTTGTGTGCTGTACCCTTAGATATCTATTGGAACACATGGCCAATGCCTTCCAAGCCCCTGAGCACCAGGGACCTGAAGTGTCACCATCCTTCCGTGGCCTGGGCCACGGGGCAGTAGCAAGTCCTGAGAACCCAAGGCTAAGATCTTGTCCCTGCAGTAGGATGGAGGCTTCAGCTTCCAGGGCCTTATTGGCAAAGAAACAAAGAATAGTGTTAATTTTAAAGGCATTCCTTTCTTTCTTTCTTTTTTTTTTTAAACAATAATATTCTCAACTCTCGATCCTACGGGTATTTTGCATGGCATGATCTGTCCCAAGCAAGTGGCCTTAAGAGCCCTGGCTGCCAGAGAAGAAAGTCAATGCCCCTCTGGTGGGTCAGGGAGAACTAGGTCAGAGGCCTCCCCCCCAGCCCACCCTGGGGACTGCTGGTGGGGGAAGGGTTGGAGTTGGGGTGGCTCCTTTCTAAACTGAAAATGGCCCTGCCTTGGCTGACCTGCAGAGACAGGGAGCCAGGCCTTCTGCCCATTTTTAAACCAGTGAAATAGCAAACCACAAAAGCCAGCTGCACTTAGACTGACCTTTTCCTTTCTTTTTTGTCTTTTTCTCTTGTGGGGCCTGACCTTCCTCCTGCCTTGGCCTTCCTTCCCCAAAGAGAGAGAATCCAGTGCGGTAAGTGCTGGCACTCTGGAACTCATGGTGGGATTGGGGGTGCTGGGGGTGGGTGGGGGGACTCCTGGCCTGAAAGCTCAGCCCTAGAATTTCGGGCCTGAGACCAGCTAGTCTTGTAGAGCTATCATCTGGGTTCTCTGCTCTGGTCTGGGTTGAAGCTGAGGGTTTTGTTGTTTGTTTACTCACGCCCAGAGCTGGGAGCCCTGGCTTCAGTGCTGATGTGTTGGTGACGATGTCTTAATCTACAGCTGGTGGGCGGGGGGCTGGGGGAGGTAGTTACTGTCATAAAATAGGAGCCGCTGTCACCTGTTGAGAGTGACCTTCAGTTGTGGAAGCCCTTCATCTCTCCAGGCTTTAGGCCCATCGTTTGTCAAATGAAGAGCTTGGGCTAAATGAGCTCTAACTGCATTTCATATGAGAGATGATTAACTGGAGAGGTCAGCTGACCAGCCCTGGGCCTTCCCTGCCAAAGGGCTTTGTGGAGCCTCTGGGCTGGCCCGGGGCTTAGGACCCTGGGGTCCCCCATCCCAGACTAAGGGTCCTACCCACCCCCCAGGTTGGCGCCTGCTAGATGATGCTGTATCTTTATTTCCTTCAAACACCTGAGGTTTCTCCCTGCTCTGGGCTTTCTCTCGGTTTAAGAAAGTGCTAGCAGGCAAGCATTAAGGCCAGGCCGCCTGCGTGTCTGCCAGCTCTGAGATTTGTTGTAAATCTTTCTGATCACACTGAGGCTCCGAGGTTCTGTTTCAAGTGAATAAGCCTTCTGAATAAGCGCAGTGGAGTCTGGATAAAAAAAATCCTCTAGCGATTAGCAAAGCTATTTTATTCCTCATCGCCATCCTTGTATCTGGGGCCATCTAATCTGTTAGGATGGCTTTGGTTATTACCTCGTGTTAAGTAGGACTTGGAAGGTCAGGCAGTTAACTAACCATCTAGACAGCAGCTTCCTCGGACTGGTCCCTCCGATCTCCCTCCCGCCTCCCCTTCCCAGCCCTCCCCCACCTGGGCGGACTGAGCGGTGATGCTGGCATGTCCTGCCACCCTGCCTGCACTCTCAGAAAGCCAGGTCACACGTGGGCCGAGGAGTGGCTAGGTACCCGAGAGGACTAATTGAAGCCAGGGGTCCATTTTGAATGCGTTAGTGTTGGTCCTCTAATGGTGGCATGATGGGATGGGCCCCTCGCCTAAGCAGCAGGAGGGCTGGGTCGGACACCTTAAAGCTTATCTCTGGTCCCAGCTTTGTGAGACTCTGGGGAGGTCTCTTGGCCTCTCTGAGCCTCAGATTTTTTTATTTGTCCTGTGGGAATAATTCCTGCCTGGCTGACTTCAGCTTTGTCAGGAAGACCCTCTTGTAACAGGACTCGGGCTCCAGATTACCTGGTTAGCAGGGACCCACTGCAGTGCAATGGGTCCTTCACACCATCCTCCTCCTCCTTCCTATTTGCTTCTGGCTTTGTGCCCTGTGTGTGACAGCTTTCTGCTAAGAGAGCCCCCCAGGGACCCCCAAGAGCTGAGCTCTTCGCCCCAGCATGCTCGCGGACGTCCGTGTGTGGCAGACTCCCAGAGTAGGGCACGTGGGCCTCTGCAGAGTCCCTGAGGAAGGAATCGACAGGCCACGCCCAGGCAGCAGAGGGAGGGATGGAGGCTGGGCGGCTCAGGCCCGGGTGCTGGGGCTGTGCGCATGTGGCCATGGTGTGTGGGGTGTAGACTGAAGTAATCAGGCTTTGGAAACCAGGTTGTCAACAGATGAGGCCCACGGCAGGAAGGACAGGGCTGTGTCGGAGTGGGAGGGGGACGGGGATGGGCTGGAAGCTGTCCCGGAGGGGTTAGTCTGGAGTCCAATTAGAGGTAGCTTCATTCATATTTCCTTGCCCAGCCGAAGCAATAAAAAATACTTAGTTTTTTGGCCGCCTGCCAGCCAGAGGCGGGCTGGATCGATGCCGCTAAATGCCTGACATGACTCTCCGGTAGCGGCGAGGGTTTTCAGCCTGACTGCATGAGAAGAAAGAGCTCGCTGTTCTCCCGAGCCGCGCACCGCGGTCGCCAGGAGAAACTCGAGCAGCCGCACGCCCCCTCCCTCCCGCCCGCCCGCCCGCCCGCCAGGGCAGCCTGCGCGAGGGGCTGGGAGCATTTCTGCTCAGCACAGGGTGGCCGCCACCGTCGGAGGAAATGAAATGAAATGACGGCGATTTTTCTGCCGGCGATTGCAGCAGCTAATTGAATTGCGGCTGTGCGCGCATCGCCGCCGCTGTGCGGCGTGGGAAGGTTGAGCCGCAGTCCCATTATAACCTCCATTTTTTCTTCAAGGCTTGATAACTCTGCCATTTTAATTTGCTTCAGGCAGAAACTTGGCAGGGAAGGGCTGCCCAGAAACTGGCTTAGGAAAGGAAATTAAGTTTGCGGCTGGTTCTCGCGCTGTTCCCCCCAAGCGCTACCCTTCCCTGTCCCCTCCGAGTGATCCTTGCCCCCGAGCTGGCCTTGGCCTCCAGTGACATGGGGAGGGGAGAAGTGAAGGCTTGGCCCACTGGCCTTTTGAGGCTCTGCTTTTGCGCACAGGCACCCCTGTCTCCGCGGGACCTCCTGGCCACCTCTGTGGTCTCTGGTGGGGACCAGGATCGGGACCATGGGACATTTTCTTCCCCGTAGCTAGATTGTACGATCCAGAGGGCAGGGACCGTGTCTTTTCCGTCCTGCCACCCCTCACCTGCAGCACCGGGCTTGACCCAGGGCGGCTGCTCAGAAAATGGCGGGAGTGAGTTAAGGGAACGTTCGGGCGGGCAGGGAGGAGGAACCCTCCCTGCAGCACAGGGGGGCCTGGGTCCTGGTGGTGTGCTCTTGGGCACAGGTTTGCTGGCAGGTGCCCTGGCCAGCAGCTCCTGCGTCCCTGCTCCCCGGCCTGGTGCTCACAGCCGTGTGGTGCAGGTGGCTCCTGACCACTCGCTCAGCTCCCAGCGCTGCCTGCTCCCAGCCCACCTGCGAGCCCCCTCGTCTTCCCCCTCCCAGGCCTCCATGCCCGAAGGATTCTTGTCCTCACTTGCTTTAAAGTTGAGAGAGAAATTCAGCTCTTTCTGGCCTGAAAAACTTGCGTTTCCTTCATGCTGCCTTCTGCTGGGGGTGCTGGGGCATGTCCCCCGGCCTCTCAGGCTGTCCTTCCGACTGCTACATAGGGGGGTGATCCTCTCTGTCCTTGCATCTTTTCCTGTCCCTTGGATGAGGGGGAGTAGGGTGCTCGGCTGCTCGTCTGCACTGGGAAGCTGCCCGTCCCTGTTGCTGGGCAGATGCAGTGCCGCTCGCGGCCCCGTCTGTTGGGGCAGACCCACCTCACAAGACTCGGTGCGGGTGCCACTCACCCCTCCTTTGAGCAAATGAGTGCAGCAGGCACGAGGGGTGGTGAAGGAGAGGCAGGTGACCCTCCCAGCGTAGTCTCACAGGCCAGCCGCAGGCAGACGACTCACTGCGAGGTTACTTACTTAGTGGCGGTGGCATTGCTACCACGAGGGGTGGGGGTGCTCCCCGCACATCTCCCTGGGGTTTCCCCGCCGGGGCTGTTTGATCCAAGGTCTGCCAGACACAGAGGAGTTGAGCTGCTCTTCCTTCCTCCGGCCTCCGCGTCACCTGCGCTTGGCCGTGCTGTGGATGTGTGAGATATTGCACCTTCTTGTTTCCAGAATAACTCCGTGTCGCCCTCGGAAAGCCTCCGGGCCAGCGAGAAGCACCGGGGCTCCGCGGACTACAGCATGGAAGCCAAGAAGCGGAAAGCAGAGGAGAAGGACAGCCTGAGCCGATATGTACGTCTGGGGCGCAGCGGGCGCCGCTGGGGCTTGTGCTGCGTAGGGCGGGCGTGTCTGCGGGGCCCGAGCCCTCTTGGGGGCAGGGAGTGAGTCAGAGAGGCTGCCCGCTGGGGAGGGAGGGACGCAGGTGGCTTCTGGGGGAGGTTCGGACATGTTCTGTGAGCATGTGAGCCACTGTGGGGAGGGAGGGGTGGGGATGAAAGGTCGTCTTGGCCGTTGTGGGGTCTGGGGAGAGCTGTGGGTTGTGGGAGAGCTGCCCTGGTGCCCCCACGCTCTGACCCTGCGGCCCTCAGTCTGGCCGAGGTGTGCACCCACTCGGCAGCTCTGCTGGCTTTCAGTGGCCTTATCATGTGATGCCCCTGGCATGTGACACGCCCAGGGAAGCATGGCCACTGTGTCCGACCTGTGCCAGGCTGTGCAGCTCGAGAGCTGGGGCAGAGGGAAGGGGAAACATGGTGCTGGGACTCAGGGTCTTGCACTCAGCCACGTGGCTGCTCTGTGGCCGTGGACATGTGGCACGCTCAAAGTTCTGCTGCATGTCTGTGAGACTCAGCCGTCCCATGCATCGGGGGATGATGAGGGGAGAGTGGCGCGCTGACTCGAGATTGATGGTGAATGTAAAGCCCGCTGGGAAGGTGATTCTGGCTTCCGAGAGACAGCTGTCCGGCAGCCTGCACGGGGAGCGGGCAGGTGTCAGTGAGGCTGCCCAGTGGGCGTGGGCGTGGGCGTGGAGCGACCCCAGAGCTGGGGAGGCTGGGCTGGGAGACAGCCCCAGAGTTGAGCTCGTTGGAGGGGAGGGGCGGGGTGGAAGGAGCGTGGACTTTGGGGCTTGGCCCAGGTTCGGGTCCAGGCTAGTGGAAGGGGGCATGGGAAGGACGTGGGCTCTTATTGGCCAATTGGCTTCTCTCTCGGTTGCAGGACAGTGACGGGGACAAGAGTGATGATCTAGTGGTGGATGTTTCCAATGAGGTACGGACAGGCCCAGGTTGCAGGAAAGCTCTCGGTTTGGGATGGGTCCTCCCAGGGTGGGAGCTGTTCTGTCTGTCTGGCTCTACTTGCAGCCTGAGCAGGGTGACGAGGTCTTGGGGTATGGCAGGCAGGAGGGGCAAGGCAGGGGTTCGCTGCCTGGTGGCTGGGCCTTTTGTGGGCACTGAGGGCTTCGTGCAGTGGGCCCCAGACCCCCAAAGATCCCAGGAAGAGGCCCGTTGCTGTTCCCTGTGGTCCTCCACATCAGCTCTGCCCCTGCCCCATCTGGAGGTGAGAGAGGCCCCAGGGGGGCAGCCTCAGCAGGATGGGAGGAGCTGGAGAGAATCTACACTAGGCCAAGCCCAGCAGTGCCAGCTGGAGTCCTGAACTCAAGTTTGATCGTGGGCTGGCCTCTGCTCCACCCTCCCTAGGCCTCAGTCTCCCCATCTGTGGGATAAAGGGTCAGACTAGATGGTTAAGAGCTGGTCCTCCCCCCAGGACCTCCCAGTCTTTCAGCCACGCTCTTTTCCCATCACCGTGCCCCCTCCCTTCCCTCGCCCAGGGCAGGGAAGACGCCAGCCTGGCTGTAGCATCTCTGCGTCACTTGTGTTTCCAGGACCCAGCAACGCCCCGGGTCAGCCCGGCACACTCCCCTCCCGAGAATGGGCTGGACAAGGCCCGTGGCCTGAAGAAGGACGCCCCTACCAGCCCCGCCTCGGTGGCCTCTTCCAGCAGCACACCGTCCTCCAAGACCAAAGACCTTGGTCACGTACGTGGGCCTGCCCGCTGCCCTCACCAAGGCTGGGGAGGGGTTTGGGGAGGGAGGTGTGCAGGGGCCAGAGCTGGAGTGGTGCTGACTGCACGGCAGAGGGGGGAGTAGGAAGAACCTGGAAGAGCCTCACTTCTCCACCTGCTGGCTGGGCCCTGTACAAGTTAACGTTTTTGTAAAATGGCCGTGATGGCCACAGTCCCTGCCAGGTGAGGTTGGGCAAGGGCTGAGAGACTGCTCTGCAGAAGGCTCACACCCAGTGCTGGCACTGGGCTTCGCGTAGGGTCAGTACCAGGTGTTGTGCCCAGCTCTGGGGAGAAAGGTATCCTCATGGCTTCCCTTGGTCTCTGTGTCTTCCCTCTTTAGAATGACAAGTCCTCTACCCCTGGGCTCAAGTCCAACACACCAACTCCGAGAAACGATGCCCCGACTCCAGGCACCAGCACGACCCCAGGGCTCCGGTCCATGCCGGGCAAACCTCCGGGCATGGACCCGATAGGTATAATGGGTAGGCACCAGGGGCCAGGTTGACGTGATGTGGGGAGGGGTCTACCCCAGGCCAGGGCTGGAGCCGCCACACAGAGGGGCCGGAGCACAGGGAGTGTGTCCAAGCTGGGGCTCCCCTAGGGCCTGCCTTCTAGGCCTTCACGGTTAGACTTGAGCAGGACATGGGTGCCTGGGGCTTCAGCACTGATGTCAGGACGTCCTGGGGCCGCTGCTGCGCCAGGCCTGTGGAAAGAGCACCGGGCAGGTCAGGCCGGGCACCCGAGATCTGCTCCCGCCCGTCATTACCTCTGCGATGCTCTGCACACGCCCCTTCTCTGGGCCTCAGGGCCCTGGCGAGAACGTCTCAGCCCTAAGCTGTCCGGGCTGTGAAGGCAGGGATGCCGCCCCCTGGGAGCACTGCCCGAGCAGGCCGCTCTCCAGTGCAGGACGCGTTGCTGCGGGTCAGGCGGCTGTGGCCTTGTCCTGGTGGGAGGGGCAGGGCCGTCCCCCAGGCTCACCGGTTGCTGCCGCCCGCCTCCCTGCAGCCTCCGCCCTGCGCACGCCCATCTCCATCACCAGCTCCTACGCGGCGCCCTTCGCCATGATGGGCCACCACGAGATGAACGGCTCCCTCACCAGCCCCAGCGCCTACGCAGGCCTGCACAACATCCCGCCCCAGATGAGCGCAGCCGCCGCCGCCGCAGCCGCCGCCTACGGCCGGTCGCCAATGGTGAGCTTTGGAGCTGTACGTAGACCTTTTGGCTCCTTTCTTGGGGACCCGGCGCGGCGTGGGGAGTGGGGGGTTGAAGCGGTCCCTGCACACTAGAGGGGCCCTCGGGGCCTCGCGGCCAGGTAGCTGCCCGTGTAGGGAGAACGGTTATCAGGAACATTGGAGACTGGGGAGCGCACGTTTTGGGGTCAGTAGACCTGGGTTGCGCCTCAGTGGCTTGTTAGCCCTCTGGGCAGAAGGGCTGCTACCTGCCTTTCTGGTTCGGGGAGTGGGAATCCCAAAACGAGTCAGGTCACACATGTCCACGGAGTAGGTGTTCCGTAAACTGGACGGTTGTAACAAGAATTTTCTGTTACTAAGAATAAACTGTTAGCTTTGGGGTTGGCAGAGGCTCCTTTTCGGGAGACAGTTTCTGTCTTTACCTCCCGTACCTGGGTGGCCTTCTCTCCACGTGACAGGCCTGCCGTGGCACCAGGGGAGTGGGGGAGGGGGAGGGGCCACTCTGCCTTGTGGAGCAGGGTGGGTGCTGGTTCAGAGCTGGGGTCTGGGCTGTCCCCCTCCTCTGCCACTGCCCTGGGCAAGGGGACTTGCCCCTCTGGGGCCTGTGTGTCCCCTAAACAATGGGCCCTCTCTGCCGGCTCGTCTCCTGGCTTGCCCAGAGGCCGCGCTGTGCGGCAGTGCCCACGGGTGGGGAGGAGCAGGCGGGTGGGCGGCACTGACTGAGGGCTGCCTTGTCTGCCTTACAGGTTGGTTTTGACCCTCACCCCCCAATGCGGGCCACGGGCCTCCCCTCAAGCCTGGCCTCCATTCCCGGAGGAAAACCGTAAGCTTTGGCTGTACTGTTGCGTGCTTCATGGGGCAGGCAGGGGAGAGCACCCCTCGTCCTCTGACCCTGGGTTTGCCCTGGTGCGTGTCCCCTGAGGGAGGTATCTGTTCCTCTGGAGACACTTAGGTCAGCTTGCACCCCGGGAAACTGCCGCCACGCCTCACTCCTGACCTGACTTGGAGGCACCCTCTGAAAGAGGCACCGAAGGCTGCTGAGTGCATGGCCCTGGGAGAGGAGGAACACTCCTGACCACATCACACGTAGCTGCCCAGGGCCTTGGGGACACCCAGGGGTTCTAGCTGCTGGCAGGGCCCCCAGGCTGCTGGGCGTAGGCCATTCCCTACCTGCAACCCTTCCTGCCCTTCACTCCCTGGGCTGTTGGGAAATTAGTAGGTCAACATGCGTGTAATGCTGGGACAGTGCCTGGCACAGTGCTCACGTGGTCAGCGAACATCTCCGTGTTGGCTGAGGGAGCACCCAGAGTAGCCTCAACGGCAGACTGGCCTCGCGGGCTCCCCGCCGGCTCTGCCATGTGCTTGTGTTTCGCTTTCAGAGGGGCACGCAGATTCCCCTCCCTAATACCACTGGCTCCTGAAGCAGGAGGTGGCATTTTAGCCGGGTCCTTCCCAGGGCTGGTGTGCTGGGGAGGCGGGCGGGTGTAGGTGGTGGAGAAAGTGTGCCAGGCGCCCGTGGGGCTTGTATCCTGATTTGGAGCAAGGATGTACAAATGGGAGTAAAAATCCAGTTTGAAATGTTAAGTGGTCCCCAGCTTAGGGGAGACGTCCCAGTACATGGGAGTATTGGGTTTAAAAGGTTTAGGAGACGGGGCCTGGGCGCCGAGTGGCCAGTCCCGGGCAGTATGGGTGACCTGGGCAGGACCTGTGGGAACTTGGAGGGGGGTAGGGGATGGCAGAAGTGACAGTTCTCGCCTTTTCAGAGCCTACTCTTTCCACGTGAGCGCTGATGGGCAGATGCAGCCCGTGCCCTTCCCCCATGATGCCCTGGCAGGGCCCGGCATCCCGAGGCACGCCCGGCAAATCAACACGCTCAGCCACGGGGAGGTGGTATGCGCCGTGACCATCAGCAACCCCACGCGGCACGTCTACACGGGCGGCAAGGGCTGTGTGAAGATCTGGGACATCAGCCAGCCGGGCAGCAAGAGCCCCATCTCCCAGCTGGACTGCCTGGTGAGACTCACAGGCTGTGGCCTGTCCTGCAGTGGGTGTGGGAGAGCGGGGCAGCTTGGGCCAGGGGCAGGGGCCGGCGGCCTGGCCCAGCTCAGCCCGGTACTGGCTGAGCAACTTTGGGCACGCTGGCTAACCTCTCTGAGCCCGAGTTGTGCCATCTGTAAGTGGGGATGACACTGACCCTCAGGTTTGTGCAGAAATGCCTGGGCGGGGTTGAAAGGCTGTGAATCTGAGGAGTGGGGACAGCCTGGCTGCTGCCAGGTGTGAAGGAACGCTGGGGGTGGGGGTGGTGGGGTGCTCAGTTGTCCCCAGGAGGGGAAGTGGGCAGTGCTCAACCCTGCCCCCTCTTCCTCCAGAACAGGGACAACTACATCCGCTCCTGCAAGCTGCTCCCCGACGGGCGCACGCTCATTGTGGGCGGTGAGGCCAGCACGCTCACCATCTGGGACCTGGCCTCGCCCACGCCCCGCATCAAGGCCGAGCTGACGTCCTCGGCGCCTGCCTGTTACGCCCTGGCCATCAGTCCCGATGCCAAAGTCTGCTTCTCCTGCTGCAGTGATGGGAACATCGCCGTCTGGGACCTGCACAACCAGACCCTGGTCAGGTGAGGCCAGCAGGAGGGAACGTTGTGTCCTGGGGACGTTTGCACCTCTCCGGCCTGGCCTCGTTTGCCGTGACTTTGGCCCTGTCTGAGGCACAGAGGGCTGCCCAGGTGGGAAGATGGCTCAGCCTGCCTGGCAAGGGCAGAGGAGTGAGGGGTCTTAGGAGCTTGGAGAGGGCTTAGGGGAGAAGGTGGAGCTGGAGCAAGTCTGGAGGTGGAGTTCCAGGTAGCGGAGCAGGCAGAGAGGGTGGGGTTCAAGGCCTGGAGACAGATGAGCAGGGACAGTGTCGCTTGGTGGTTAAACGTGGGGCCCTCGGAGCAAAGTTGCTGAGTTTGAATCCTGTCTCCACCTTGACCTTGTGCAGGTCATCTAACCCCAATGTCTCAGTTTCTCCCTGTGTCAAACAGGGACAGTATGGCATATTCTGAATGAAACCACAGTGTGAAGGCAGGCGGAGTGACTGGCTGAGCCAGCTGCTTGTGTCACTCTTGTCATCAGCAGGCACGCTGTTGGCCTCAGTGAGTGGCTCACACAGGGTGGGAAGGATGGATTGAGGTGGAAAAGCGAGGGCGTGTTGAGTGCAGGCGAAGGAGCCTTGTCCTAAAGGCGGTGGGGCTGCTTTTCTCGTTGTCAGTTGTCTCTCGAGAAACTTCTCCAGGGCCTTCCTGCCTTCTTGACCTTCCCAAGCCTATGTTACCACCTCCTCCTGAGCCGCCCACCCTGGAGGGACGCAGGAGCCTGGTCTGAGGCCCTCCCCGCCATTTTCCTGGGTACCTGTGCCTGGGCAGGACCCTGGGGTGGAGTGGGAGAGCAGCCTGGCCTGGCTGTGCTGCACACTCACCGAGGGGCGTAGCACGCGACCTCTGGGTCTCGGTTCTGTCTTCCTCGCAGTCTCCCTAGGCGGCTGCCAGCCTGGCAGGCAGTGGTTCCATGGGGCTCACCCTCCTCCCTCTCGGCCCTTCATAGGCAGTTCCAGGGCCACACAGACGGGGCCAGCTGCATAGACATCTCACACGATGGCACCAAGCTATGGACCGGGGGCCTGGACAACACGGTTCGCTCCTGGGACCTGCGGGAGGGCCGGCAGCTGCAGCAGCACGACTTCACCTCCCAGGTGTGCGGCCCAGGCGCTGCTCCCTCCCCACAGAGCAGCGAGTTCCCTCCCCCTCTGGGCCCCAGTGGCCAGGTCAGGGGACAAAGGGGTGCTCACAGGGTGCTCATTGCCAAGGGACTGTGTAGAGTCATCTGGGAAGCCTTCCTGGAGGAAGCCACAGTGAAATAGAGTGGACAAGGCCTTGGAGTTGGACATGCTGGGCCCGCCTGCGGGGATATGAGGCCTTTCTCCACCACTGTTGAGCACTTGGTCCTTGGCGTCTTCATCCATGGGATGGAAATAATAGTAACTCGTTCCTAAGGTCTGATGTGTGTGCCCGACATGATCTCTCTAAAGGGCCCAGCCATAAACCTGGCTCATGGGAAGCATTCAGTAAATGCCAAGCTTTGTGTGTTGTTGTTTTCCTTACTTTAATATTTTAATTGTAAATATTTAATATTTTAGTATTTACTGTCTTTCTTCTTAAGGAAAGACAGAAGTCACAGAGACAAAAAGGGTAACTTAGAAAGTCTAGTGTCTGTGCCACACCTGGGTGTGAGCCCGGGCTCTATGGCTCACTTTGTAGGACCAGCAACCCCTCTGGGCCTCAGCTTCCTCACCTACAAGATGGGTGTGGAAATCCCACGCCCCTGGGTTAGTGGGCAGGTGGTGGGGTCCTGTACTGCAAATGGCAGGGGTGGGGCGGGCAGGGACTCTGAGCCCTCGGGGTGTCTGAGCCGCCCCTTTGGGAGCTGCCTCTTCTCTGGAGGGCAGAGGATGGTGAGCGTCTGTCCCTCCCTGCAGATCTTCTCCCTGGGCTACTGCCCCACCGGCGAGTGGCTGGCCGTGGGCATGGAGAGCAGCAACGTGGAGGTGCTGCACCACACCAAGCCCGACAAGTACCAGCTGCACCTGCACGAGAGCTGCGTGCTCTCCCTCAAGTTTGCCTACTGCGGTGAGCCTGCCAGGCCAGGCCTGACAGAGGGCGGTCGGAGCCAGGCCCATGCCCCTTCAACAGCCCATTAGGGATCTTGTCCCCTGTCCTTGTCCCTTGGATGCAGGTGTCATCATGGGGTACTGAGCTCTCAGGACGCTGGGCCAGAGCCAGTCCTTGCTGTCCTCGGGCAAAAGAGCAGGACATGAGCAGTTTAAGCAGTTCCTTCCAGTGGGCTTTGATATCTGTTTGCCGAGGGCTGGTCTGCTCCTCTGCTGACCAGCTGTGTGGCCTTGGGCATATCTCACCCTCTCTGAACCCTAGTGGATTTTCCTCTGTGGCCAAGAGTAGCACGGTGCCTGCCACGTGACTTTGGGGGAGCATCAGCCGTTGATAGATGTGGAGCCTGGCAGAGTGCCTGCTCAGAGCAGAGGCGCCTGCTGACTGCTGTCTGCAGCCGGGTCTCCAGCCCCCTAGGGCTTTGCTATTTCCAACCCTTCCTTCCACCTTCCAGAAGCAGGATTTAGGAGGGGCAGTCAACCTTCGTGGCTTTACAAGAATCTTCTGGGGGGGTATAATCATTGCAGTTAACTTTTTCCAGCCCAGCCCCTCCCGTCCCTCCCCTTAGATCGCTGGGAATGGTGTTCTCTGGTGGGTGGCCGTGTGCCTTGCAAAGTGCCTCTCAAAGCGGAAAGTCGAGCTGAATACTAGTTAGCGGCTCTCACTGTGTTTCTATGGCAGCGGCCATATCTGGGGCAGGTCCTGCCTTAGAGGGCAGCCGGCCACAACCTGACGGCACGTCCACCTCCCTCCCGCAGGCAAGTGGTTCGTGAGCACTGGGAAAGACAACCTGCTCAACGCCTGGAGGACGCCGTACGGAGCCAGCATATTCCAGGTACCTCCCACTGTCGGAGTCGGGACTCGGCCTCGGGGATGGGGGCGAGGATAGCAGGGGGAGGAACAGACCTACCCTGGCCCCGTCCCCACCCCTGCCTGCTGGGGGTCAGGATATGTTCTCAAGGGGACAGGACTTGGGGACCCCAGCAGGACACACACTCTGCTGCTAATGGCTTCTGACCCCAGAGGGCGAGGGCTTTAAGCAGGGGCTCCTGTGGGGTTGAGAGTGTGAGGAGGCATCAAACCGTGTTCCCTGTTCTGGCCTGATGCTGCGACCTCGCAGGAGGTGCAGTGGGCAGTCTTTGCCAAGCCTGTCACTCATTCTAGGGAGCTAGTGTCTCCACCTGGAGGGAGGCGGCGGGGGGGGGGGGGGGGGGGGGGGGGGCCAGACAAACAGNGGGGGGGGGGGGGGGGGGGGGGGGGGGGGGGGGGGGGAGGGGGTCCAGACAAACAGAGGAGGGGAGGAAGAGGCATTTGATAACTTCTCAGGATCTGGGGCCCAGTGTATTGCACTCTTTCATGTGCACGCACACATGCACACACGGCACACACACTCCCTGTCACACACTCGAGCGCACAGGCTCCCACGTGTGCCCGTTGGCATACACACTGCTCGCTCCCACACACATCACGCTCCCGTGTGCTCCCTCCCCAGCAGCCGCCTGCTGGACCCGTGCCCGGTGTCTTGTGTGTCGCACGGCCCTGTCGGGGTCTCTAGTTACACTAGCTCCTCAAACCCAGGCTCCCGTCCTCCTCACCCAGCAGGCTGAGCACGTGGCCTGCTCCCAGCTCAGAAACGCTGCTTCTTATTTGTAGGCTCAGAAGAGACAGCTCACGCTAACGTGTCCTGTTTTGATCATTATGACTTAGTTCAAAGATTGCACGGAGCCCAGTGACGAGCTTTGCCTTAGGGAGCAGCAGGCGGAAGGAGGGTCTCTCCCTGGGTGGAGGCTCCCGCTGTGCTGTGCTCCACTTGGAGCATCAGGGAGGAGGGTGATTGAATTCCGAGAGCACTGAGATGGTGTCAGCTGAGAAAATGAATTCCTGTCTTTTTTCTCCCCACACCCCGCCCCACCTTGCCGCTGCTTCTCCCGTCTCCCTTCTCCAGTCGAAAGAATCCTCGTCCGTCTTGAGTTGTGACATTTCAGCAGATGACAAATATATTGTAACAGGCTCTGGTGACAAGAAGGCCACAGTTTATGAGGTCATCTACTAAACAAGGACTCCAGCAGGGATGTCAAACTCTGGGAGAAACCGACTCACTCTGACAGGGAGACCCTGGGCGAGGGCCCCCAGGATGGTGGAGGAGGGGCCGCCAGCAGCCGGGCGTCCTGGCTGCGCTCCGGCGGGCCGAGAGGGTCGTGCCCCGGCCGGTCTGGACCCTGGGCACGGACTGACATGTGTCTGCGGACTGGGATGGGTCCTCCTCCTCCCCTCCCCCCCACAATGCTGGCACATGCTACAAATAGATTGATTCGGAGGCTTATGGCTCCAGCTCCCCACAGGCCCCATGTCACGAATCTGTCTTTTCCTCCCCTCTCTTGACCCGCCCCCTCCGCCTCGGGTCAGGGACGCTGGAGTGGACCGCATCGTTGTGCTGGAGGAGGGGGTCCCTTTTTCCCGACTGTGCAGTGCACAAGATTTGTGAAAACTGTAAATAAGACTCCTGTTGTGGACTGATGAGTAGGGGAGGAGGCCCCTTCTCTCCAGAACTCTCGCCATGTATTTCGCCTGCTGTATTTGTAACCCACTGGTGGTGGTGGCTTTTGTTTTGTTTGTTTTGTTTTTTTTAAACAGACGTTCCCATCTGGGAAGGGAAGGCAGGGAGGGGGAGCAAAACGAAGGATGGGCAGGAAAACCTTAGGGTGCGAAAATGGAACCGCAGCCGGCAGCCAGACGGGTGCCCGCTTGTGAGCCTGGCTCCGCGCAGGTCCGCGCTGAGTGCGGCCAGACGGGCGGACCGCGGACGGCGCCGAGGCCGGGGCCAGCCTGGGCCGCCGCGCACAGAGACCCTGGAGCTTTCTGTGACCGCCTGTGCCCTGGCTGTCCCCTGTGTCTCCCTCCCTCGGCGGGCGTCTGTCCCTCGCACGCTCTCTCCGGCCTCAGTCGTTCTCGGGTGCACACTTGGTTGTTGAGACGAGATGTGGGCGTTCAAAGGAACTCCCTCGCCAGCCCTTCCTAATCTTCAGACACAGCCTAAAAAGGACAGAAGTTAGAGGAAAGCATAGCAACTCAGCTCAGGGAGCTACCAGAGAAAAACAGCAACTGATGTGGGTGCTTTTTTTTTTTTTTTAATTTGAATAAAAAAGAATTAGAAGTGATGTCCTTTTATAAAATGCCTTCTCCCCGTTTCCAGCCTGCAGCCCCTTCCCCTCCCCCTCGAGGGGGGCGATGTACTCACCTGCGGGGCTGCGGGTGAACAGGTTGGCCCCCGCTCCTCGCTGCGCAGGCCATGGGGCTGGCTGCCCGGGGTGGGGACACGTCCTGGCGCACTGTGGCCAGTTCTTGCAGCTTTCGTTCTCTCTCACGGGCCCAGACAGGTTACAGGTAGAATGCCGACTGGCAGGTGCCACCTTTTGGCACCAAAATGTTCTGAGGTATTAGGATTTTGCTGTGGGTTTTTTTTTTTTTTTTTTTTTTTTTTTTTGGTCTTTTTTTTTTTCTTCTAATTTTAACGAAAAGCTAAAGGCCGCTGTGAGTCCTAGTGGTGGGCTCTCCATGGATGTAGCATATGGAAGATAATTTTTATACTGCATTTTTATGGATTATTTTATAATGTGTGAATCTGTCTGGTGAGGAGGGGGGAGGGGCCGCAACAGAAACTGCCGGTCTTTGGTGATGTCGGTCCCTGCCGGGCAGCCAGCGCCCCGGCACCACGTGGGGGCCGTGAGGTCCAGGCCGATGCCACGCCCCTGCCTTCGAGAGGCCGGGCACGGGCGGCTGGAGTCTCTCTGGGTCTCAAATGTCCGTCCGCCACGTCTTGCTGAGGCTCTAGCCAGAAGGGAGGGCGAGGGTAGAAGAAAGTTATTCCTGAAGAAAAAAGAAAATGAAAAGTCATTGTAATGAGCTGTTTTTATATTTTTAAAAGTTACTATTTAAAGGTTGGTTTGATTGTTGCGTTTTAATTGCCTCTCCCAGTTTGTCCACGCTTCCCATGAAGAGAGCCGGCCACTGCCCCCCGGCATTCTGGGGCCTGGGCTGTTTCCGGGCGCAGAGCCCCGCGTCCGTCCACAGGAGCTCTGCTCGCTGCCTGGCACTCCTGTGCGGCTGCCCCAACCCCTGAGCTGTCTGAGGGACAGTAGGGGGGCGGGTCCCACAGTCCCTTACCTGTATCACCTCCCAGCCAGGTGCCAGGCAGTGTGAGTGGGGCTGGGGTGTCCTCTGTTTAGACGGGCCGGGCAGAGTCCGCTGAGGGGAAGGAAGGCCACAGGTTAACACCAAAGTATTGTACACCTGTCAATGCACAGCTTCTTGGAAAAAAAATTAAATGGCATGAACTTCAAGTGAAACTTCAAAGTGTCTATGAACCTCTGGACCCTGAAAACCTGCCCCATTTTAAGTGTAACAAGTTGTGGGGTGACTGGGAGACCCTCCTCTGCGTCACAGAATATGTTTTCGAATGATTCAGAAGGAAGAGTTTGCAGCAGGATCAGGCCAGGAAGTGCAGGCCAGTGGCCGTGGGGAGGCAAGGCTGGGGCCGGGAGGGAAGAGGACCGTGCTGACCTGGCCGAAGCCCCAGGGTGGCTCCCAGGCACCTGCAGTTCATGCACCCATTAGCAAAATCGCTCAGAATTGGAGACTGACGTGCTCTGCAACTCCTTACTTTGTCGAAGTCGTTATAAATCAGCATAAACAGGTGCCTGCTGTCATTTCGTTATAACATTTACAGAAAGGAGGAGCAACAATCTCTAATAAAGCACAGTTGTTGTTCTACCACTGGGAAGGACAGCTGGCCTCGCCACACAGAGGGGTCATTTAGCTGAGATGGATGGTCCTCAGGCTTACAGAGGAGAAGCTTCAGCAGGTAGGAGGAAGCGGACGGAGGCTCCGTCTTGACTGGTTGCACGTCTGTGAGTAAAACATCACCCGTTTGGACTGCAGCTGTCTGGTTTGTGCATATCAACCAATTGCAGCTCTGGCCAGAATAAAATTCTGTGTGTGCCCAGGGCTTGGGGTTGTCCGTGGGTGGCAAGGTAGGGTTGGGATTGGGGCTGGCAGGCCCTGTGGGGTGCAGGAGGGAAATGTCTTAGCAGTGAACGCTTGCCTGGTCCTACTGGGGGAGAGAGTGGCCAGTGTTAATCCCCTCCCTACAGAGAGATTGACTCTGAAAGGCTGTTCACCAGGATTTCCTGGATACAGGGAAGGAAGGAGAGAGGACCAGGGTGGCAGCCGCACATAGTGCAGAGTGGGGAGACCTGTGTGGGTGGCCTGGTCTGCCTGCCGAGATTCGTAGCCATGCCTACCTGTGCTCATCTTCACCCTGCACCCCTGCTTCCTGCCTGCCTCCTCCCCACCCACCACTCCTCTGCACTGCTTCTGGAACTTGTTAGCAATCTGAAATTCCAGCCCGCACTTAGTCCTAATGAAGCAGAGAATCTGCGCTTGAGCCCAGGCTTGTGCTGAGTGCAGGCTGGTATTTGTGACTTATTCTTCTACTCTATGGGGAAGGGCTCCCCTCAATCCCATGGTAAGCAATCTTACTCCCATTCTTAACCTCCCCAGGTTGCCCTCTCTTCCTCCTTAACAGTGACAGCAGGTCCTGATGCCACTTTTCTAGCCTTTGAAAAAGTCACTCCCTATTGTTTTCCTCTTCTGCAAAAATCCAGGCTTGTACCAGTCAAAGCATTTGCAACGTGTCCCTATACCTATCTGCTTGTCTGTTCCCAACTAGACTGGTTTCCCTGGAGGGCTGCGTGCAGGATGGCACCAGCCCAGGGCAGGACTAGTGAAGGATGAGCTTTCCTAGTTTGAAATTGTCCTAATTCACAGTGTCTGGTGTAGTACCTGGGGCATCAGATGCTCAGTCACCCGAGCCCAGAGAAGTGAAAAGACGTCCGGAGTTCTTTCAACTCCATTGTGCTGCCTTTGCTCAAAGCAAGATCTGTTTGTTCTTTTTTTTTTTTTTTTTAAGTGGAAGGGCATGGTTGTCAGAGGCCAGCTTTAATGGTTTCAGTCCCATCAGGTTATGTGCAAGCGTCCAGGTCATCCCTGGCGGCAGCTGGCAGATTGAATGTCAGCCTCTTTCTCTGTCACAGCCCAGCCAGTCCCCTGCCCCCAGGTGGCCCTGGCCTCAGCACAGGCCGTAATTATTCTAACTTGTAGGGGCTGTGGGAAGGTTCAGAAATAGGTCTCGGTGCTATAGTGGGGAAGGTCCTCAGCAACACTGATAAGTGCCAGATACAGGGCATCAAATATCCCACGGTGACGATAGAAGTATACATTTTTGTTTTCAAGAACACATTCAGTGTTTGAAAATGAACACTTTAAATATAAAGTATAGCAAACAAAACAGATTGAGCTGAAAAATTTATATGGTTAACAGAATTATTAGATACCATTTGATTTTTTGAGGATAATATAAGGAATACTGTGTAGTGATGATGATTTTTTAAATATTACACCAAACATTACATTAAACATTACACCAAAATTGGGCCTTTTGTATTTGAAGGAATACGCGTGAGCGCACGCACACACACACACACGGACACATAAATGTACACGTGCGCGCACACACACACACACGGACACATAAATGTACACGTGCGCGCACACACACACTGAGCCTGATTTTATAGATGGGGCAGCAAAAGCCCAGAGAGGGCAAGTGACCATGAGTCATGCAGCCTAAGCCGAGATTATGACAAAGCACCTCCCCTTCCCCAAACCCCTGAGCAAGGAAGGGCGGGAAGCTAGAACAGAGCTGCCTAGGGGCAGGACTCAGTGATGATGTTCGGAGGATTAGTATGTATCCGGGCAGTAAGGCCTCCCACCCTCCTCCAGCAGGACTGGTGAGGAATGGTCCCCATCCACCATGCCAGCGTTTATGTGGTGGGAGTCTGTTGCGTGCCAGTCGTGGTTCTGGGTGCTGAGATGCGGTGGACACACTGCCCGCCCTCGTAGAGCGCTCGGCAGGCTAGGAGAAAACAGTCAAACTGTCCTCCTCTGAGCTGTGTGAGGGTGCAGACCAGGAGGTGTCACAGTGCTCACCGAGGCATTAGCCTGGGCGCAGAGAGACAGCCAGACAGAGAGCACTTGGCACGCCAAAGGGAGGTGGGGAGAGAGGCATCCCAGGTGGAAGGAGGAGCAGTCCCAAGGCTGGGGTGAAAGAGCGCAGTCCCGACACTGCGCCCCCACCCGGCCGTCCCTTCCTGCTCCTCCACCTCTCCAGCTCCAGCCCTGCCGTCCTGCCGCCTGGCCCCGGCCAGCCTCCTAGCTGAGCAGGTGGGTGAAACCCAGGAAGAGGGAGCTGGGCAGAGGCCGGGGCTCCAGCCTGGTCCGGGAGAGTCAGGAGTGCAGAGGAGACGGTGGTTGGCGGGGCGGTGGTGGGGCTGAGCATGTCCAAGGTAACCCCCAGGGCTCTGAGTCCCCAGCGAGACTGGCATTAGAAGACCTGGGGATCTGTACACTGGGTCGTGGGACACGGCCAGTCCCTTATCTGGGTGATAGCCTGTTCTGAGCTCTCTACCACACTCACACAGTTGCCTCTATAAACTGCACCTCTGGCCCCACACTGCCCAGCTTGGGCCCCCGGCCCTGGCCCTCTGCTCAGCACAGTGCTCAAACTCCTTAACGCGTCTGGACTGGCCCTGCATGGCCAGAGCCACCCCTCACCACTTCTCTCCTTTTGCCTCACACCGGTACCACGACTCTCCCAATGCCTTGCAAAGCAGTGCCCTCCCACTTTCGGCTTTGCACGCGCTTCTCTTTCAGCCAGGAATGCCCTACACCCTTCCTTGCATTCCCGCTCATTCCTCAGCACTCAGCTTCAGCGTCACTTCTTCCTGGAAGCCCTTTTGATTTCCACTCCCCTACTCCTTCGTGCCCTCGAACCGTCCTCTGCTAACTCCATGTAGCACATACCAAGCGCAGTGTATTGTTACTACAGATGGTCCCTGACTTACGATGGTTCAGCTTAACGATCTTTCAACTTTACGATGGATTAATGCCTTCTTGACTTACAGTATTTTCAACTTAATGATGGGTTTGTTGAAGCATGATCCCGTCCTAAGTTGAGGAGCATCGCTATTAGTTTAATGATATCACCCTCTTTCCTGATGCTGCCTGACCCTCCTACCAGACAGTGAGCTCTCTGAGAGGAGGGGCTTTGTTTTGTGTCTCCAGTGCATAGCACATAGTAGGTGCTCAGGAAATGTTAGTCGAATGGATCAGTGAGTGTGTGATGAAGATAATAGCTACTACTCTAGAGTGCTAGTATGTGTCAGTCAGTGCTACATAAATTCTAATTTCAGACTCATACCTGTCCTATGAAGTCATTGCTGTTATTACTATATATTCATTTTATTGATGCGAGAACTGAAGTTCAACTTGCCCAAGATCACACAGCTTGTAGGGTTTGCATGATATTGCCGCTGGATGGTTGGGTGGGTGAGTGGGTGGATGAGTGGGTGGGTGGGTGGGTAGTTGGGAGGGAGACAGCAAGGGACTGGTGGATGGATGGGTGGATAGAAGGATGGGTGGACGAGTGGCGGCTGGCTACCTCATAAGCTGGCTCAGAAGCTTGGGAAGAATTGATTCTCCAGGTGGAGGAGGAGATGAGCAATCTTGGAGTGAAAAGCATGGGAGGAAAAGCCAAGAGACAGACCCAGGGCCAGGCCTGGACAGGCCTTCTCAGCTCAGGCCTTTTCTATGTCCATTAGGGCACCTCTGTCAATGCCCAGAAAAGCCCACATTGTGCTCACCCTGACCCTGACTGAGCATCCCCTCTTAGGTCAGACAGGGCAGGAGCTCCTGGACTGCAGAGGCCAGACACAAGAGTGAGGACGGAGCCGTGGCCCTGTCTCTCCTGGTATCACACATGGAAGCTGCCCTGTGCGAGTATTTGGTAGCAACAGGTTCTAAAGTTTGAAAAGAGCAGGTCTGGAATTTCCAATTCTGGCAAATGAAATTGCAAGCTAATAAGGATTCTCCTTGACCATGTGAACACAGGCATATTAGATAAAATTAACATTAAATAATTTTACTAGCCTACAGTAAAGAAAGGGGAATTCTTTAATGTGATAAATAAAAGACTTTAAAGGCAGAATGGGGAGTTCCCTAGCTCAAAACAATACCCAACAACTACATAAAGCAGAAATTGGCAGAATTACAAGGAGGTATGGGAGGTTTTAGCTTACCACTAAGAGGAACTGGTAGATCAAGCTGAGAGAAATTTATAAGGATGTAAAAGATATGAACAACATAATTAACAAGCTTGAGACTTAGAACCAATTATTGGAGAGCACACATTATTTTCTAGAATGCCTAGAAGTCTTAGAAAGTTTTACCAATAAAAAGAAACAGATAAAGCATTTTATGAAATTCAACACTCATTCATGACTTTTCTTAAAGTACTAGGAATCAAAAGAAAACTTCTTTAATCTGATAATGGATAGCTATACCAAACCTGCAGCCAAATAATAGACAACAGTGAAGTTTTAGAAGCATCATTTTAAAGTCAGCAAAAAACTCTAAGAATATTCATTATTCCTGCCTCTATCCAACATTGTGCTGGAGATTCTAGCCAATGCAATAAGACAAAATAAAAGAATAAATAAAAGTATAATGATTGAAATGAAAGAAGCAAAGTTGTAATTATTTGCAGATGATACTGGTATATATAGAGAGAATATACAAACAAATTAATGAAATTAAAACAAATAAGGGAGTTTAATCAAGTTGCTGGATCCAAGATCAAAATTCATTAATCCATAGCATCTTATTCATGAGCAGTAACTAATTAGAAAGTGTAAAGAAAAAATGCATTTACAATGGCAATAAAAAATACCTGTGAGTAAATTGAAGTAAAGCCATGTAAGATCTTTATGGAGAAAAACATAAGATCTTATTGAATAAGATATATATTTTTAGAAAAATCATAAGCTATACCACAACCATTTATGAGAAAATTCGATTTCATTAAAAAAATGCTGTCTTTCACAATAATTTACAAATACCATGTTTAACAAAATCCAAATAGCATGTTTTCTGTGTAATTTGATCATCTGATACTGAAATTTACATGAAGAGTAAGAGATCAAGAATAGCAAGCGTGATTCTGAAGAGGAGTAAGGAAGGAGGACGTGGCCTGCGGGACAGGCAGCGTCATGGTGAGGCCGTGGCCAGTAGGAAGGTGTGCTGTTGGTGCGTGTGTGGACGACAGGTCAGCGGAGCAGAGCAGAGGTCTGTAAGGAGAACCCTGTGTAGCGTGGCTGTCACGTGGCCTGTGTGCCAGGGAGGAAAGCTGTCAGCAAATAGGTGCGGGGCAGTGGCTGTCTTTATGGGGAAAGGGATCTCTACTTCATGCAGTACACAAAAGTAAATCCTCAAGAAGCTGAAGCCTTTAAGCCTTTAGGATATTGGAGAATAACCTTATTGAGTAAGATACAGAAAACAAAAGCTATAATGAAAGAAAGACCAGTTAAACTATATTAACATTTAAAGCACCTGTACAACAAGAGATGGCATAAATTTACAAATCATGGAAAAATACAAATGGGATGCCTACAACTGACAAACAAGCAGTGATATCTGGAATAAATTATGAATTCTTCTAAATCAGTACATGAAAGCAAACAACCCAGGAGGAAACTGGGCAGAGAACAGAAACAGGTCTTTCACAGAAGAGGAAGCAGGAACGGCCAATAAACATGTGAAAACGCCCCATCTCACTAGTTATAAGGGAAATGCAAATTTGCAAATAAAAATGAAGTGCAACATCTCATTCCTATTGGACTGGCAAGTTTTTGAGTTTGGTAATATGAAGCTTCCACGAGGGTGGGGAATGACTAGTATTGTCAAACACTGTTTGTAGGAGCATAAATTGGTTCAACCATTTGTGGTTGCCAAGCAACCATCACTATTACTAACAGGTTACTATTGCCAAGCAGTCTGGCAACCATGAAATAGAAGGAGCACAACCCTGGTAAGTCTGCCTCCAGGCATGTACTCTAGGGAAACTCTTCCACAAGTACACAGAGACATGGACGGAATCTTCATCGCATCCTTGTTTGAGCAAAAATAATTGAAAACAATCCGTCCATTAACAGAGGAATGGATTTTTTAAAACCTATCCATTTTCCTGTAATAAGATTGTAGATAGGCGTTAGAATGCACATGCTAGATCTTTATGTATCAACTTGGATAAATTTCAAAAACACAAAGTTATGTGAAAAGAGCAAGTTGCGAAAGGAAATACATGGTATGATATATTTATGTTAAATATAAATCCACAAAACAATTCTATATTTAAGCATATATATATATATAGTAAAAATATTTAAGCATATGCATATAGTGTAAAAAAATGACTAGACAGAACACCTCATACCACGACTAGGATAGTGGTTATCTGGGGATAGGGGAGGGACAGATGTGAGGGTTGGTGGGGGTTTAGCCATACCTCCACATACATTGAAAAAAATCTGAAGAGAGTGTTAAAATATTCACATTAAAAAAAATCTATGTGGAGACTTTAATAGTGTCATATTATTTTGTCTTTGCTGCATGTTTGAAATATTTCATAATTAAAATTAAAAAAAAAAAAAGTCAGAAAGATCAGGACCTAAGGACTCGCCCCTCCGGCAGTTTCTGGTGACCAAACACGGGGCTGGGGTGGGGACGCACACACTCAGTGGCAGGGAGCAGAGCACAGAGGGCACCGAGCCGCATTGCTGGGCCTCTCAAGCCCACAACCCCTCGTCCTTCAAGTGATGCTTGAAGTAATCTTGGTCCTCTCCGCCCTGGGCATTTTGTGGGTCTCATGATTTTCTGAGTGTGCAGGGGCAGCTGTCTCATGCAGAGGCAGCAGAGGTTAGATTTGTTTAGCTTTTCATTATGAAAAATGCCAAACAAATGCAAAAGCAGAGAGAACAGAGTAATGAATCTCCATGTGCCCATCATCCAGCTTTAGCCGTTGCCAACGCAGAGCCAAAATCTCGTTTTATCCACACCCTGCCCATTTCCACCCATCCACCACCACTGGAGTATTATGCAGCAAATTCCAGACATTTCATTATTGAATTAGTACATACTTTACTATTTTGAAAAAGTAAGATGCCGGCGTGGATGCAGAGAGCTTATACACTGTTGGTGGGACTGCAAATTAGTACAACATCTATGGAAAACAGTATGGAGATTCCTCAGAGAACTAAAAGGAGACCTAATTCAGTCCAGCAATCCCACTACTGGGTATCTACCCAAAGAAAAAGAAGTAATTTTATCAAAAAGACTCCTGCACTAGAATGTTTGTTGCAGCACAATTCATAATTGCAAAGATGTGGAATCAACCTAAATGCCCATCAATTCATGAATGGGTAAAGAAAATGTGGTATTTATATACCATGGAGTACTACTCAGCCATAAAAAGGAACGAAATAATGCCCTTTGCAGCAACTTGGATGAAATTGGACACCATTACCCTAAGTGAAGTATCTCAGGAATGGAAAACAAACACCACATGTACCCTCTAGTAATTGGAAGCTAAATAATGGAAACACACAGGCACGAAGAGACGTAAAAGACATTGGAAACCAAGAAGAGAGGAGGTTAGGAGTGGGTGAGGGGTAAAAACTTACCTATCAAGGCCGGGCGCGGTGGCTCACGCCTGTGATCCTACCACTCTGGGAGGCCGAGGCGGGAGGATCGCTCGAGGTCAGGAGTTCGAAACCAGCCTGAGCAAGAGCGAGACCCCGTCTCTACCATAAATAGAAAGAAATTAATTGGCCAACTAATATGTATAGAAAAAATTAGCCGGGCATGGTGGCGAATGCCTGTGGTCTCAGCTACTCGGGAGGCTGGGGCAGCAGGATTGCTTGAGCCCAGGAGTTTGAGGTTGCTGTGAGCGAGGCTGAAACCACGGCACTCACTCTAGCCTGGGCAACAAAGCGAGACTCTGTCTCAAAAAAAAAAAAAAAAACAAAAAACTTACCTATCAGGTACAGTGAACACTATTCTGGTGATAGGCACATGAAAAGCCCCAACTTAAGCATTATACAAAGTGTCCATGTAACAAAACACTTGTATCCCCTAATATTTTGAAATAAATAATAACAATAAATAAATAAAATTTTTAAAAAATGAAAAGGTAAGATCTATTTTTTTTTTTTTTTTTTTTTAGATAACGTCTCACTCCACCACCCAGACTGGAGTGCAGTGGTGGGATCATAGTTCATTGCAGCTTCAAACTCCTGGGCTCCATGCCAAGCTAATTAAAAAAAATTTTTTTAGAGAGGAGGTCTCACTATATTGCCCAGGCTGGTCACAAACTCCTGACCTCAAACAATCCTCCCATCTCAGCCTCCCAAATTGTTGAGATGATAAGCATGAGCCACTGTGCCCAGCCAATAGAATGTATTTTAAAAATGTAACCCCAATACTACTAAACCACCTAAAAAACTGATGATAATTTCTGATATCATCAAATATCCAATCTGTATTCAAAGTTTCCCAATTGCATTAGAAGTTTTTATAAAGTATATTTATTTGAATTAGAATCCAACAAGGTCCATACCGTACAGGTATAATTGATACATCTTTTAGGTTCCCCCTTCATATCTCATTTTCTTTCTCATACACACACACAAATTTATTTATTGAAGAAACTAAATTATTTGTTTTTTAGAGCCTCACATAGCCTGAATTTCGCTGATTGCTAAATTGTAGTTAATCTTGGAGCTTTTTTAGATCTAGGCTTGATTTTGGCAGCAAAAATACTTCAGAGATTCATTAGGAAACACATAATAGCTAGATATTTCTCCTTTTGTGTGTTGGCAAGTCACTGATGGCCATTGTGTAGTTTTATTATTATTAGGGGCTACAAAAGGATGACAGTCTAAATATCACTTCTCTATCTATTTGCTTAAATATTGCTACAGAGGGAAACTGCCTCTCATCAACCATCTTAAGTACATTTTGCATAAGAAATGCAGGATAAATGCTTGATTTGTTTGCTTTATTTGCCAGTTTTCAAAATAAAAAGCTAATTCCTTAATATCCTGATAAGTTGACCAGTGAGGTTTTCTTCTTAAAATATCATTTGAGTGTGTGGATTTAAATATATTTGATATGCTTCAATCAAGTGGAGTTATTCCTATTGCTTCTCAGATCACCCTATTTGGGGGTCCACTTGAAGATGTCTCCTGAGTCTTTTAGATATGACTCTAGCAGTCTTTGATAGCTTCACTGCTTTCTGGTAAAAGATGATGTTGTTGGTTCATCTTGTACATTTTCTGTCCTAGACGTGGAGTCAGCCATTTCTCCAGTGAACCCTGGTTCCTTTTAGTGGGAAGTGGTATTTAGAGACCATAATCTGGATGCCAGGGGTGCTCGATGCTAACAGAATGGCCATTGCTTTTAGGACTTTTCAGTATAGCAGCAGAGCTAAGAAATGTGTATATGTGTTTATGTATTTGTTAACATTATGAAGTCTTCTGGTACTTCTAGTTTAAAGTTAGGGTTACACATTTTTTTACTTAACCTCATTGATTTTCTATGTAAATCTCCTTTCAGAACAGATCAAATTCTGGGTGGCTTATACCTAAGTGAAGATAATTTTCAAACCCTTCCCTTGTTGCTCTCCAATTGCTGCTTGCCTCATTTCTCCAACCACCTGACCATGAATTTCCTGAGGGCAGAGATCAAGTTTGGTTCACTTCTGTGTTCCTGGCTTCTAACAGAGTACCTGCCACCTGATGGGTGCTTGGTAAATTGTTACTGAATGCCTAAAGGAACGATGCTTTCAATGAAAAGTTTTCTCTCCTTAAATGGAAAGGTAGAGTGAATAGAATCTGAACACTAGGTCATAACTTTAAGCCAAGCCTATGCACCCGTGCCTTAATTCAATAGATTCAGACAGAGCAGACCCAGAGTCGGAGGCTAGAGGCATGGGATATAAAGGTAAGTGGTTCATGCCCTCGCAGAACGCACTTGTCAGTGGGAAAAACCCCAACAATTATAAAGCAGTGTAATTCCTAATTAGCGGTCTGGACAGCATGTTGGGGTCCTCAGGAGAGGAAAACAGGCAACTTTTAGAAGGGTCAAAAGGAAACTTATGCATGAAGGCTACACATTTGACTGGGTATTTAAGGATAAACTAGAGTTGTAGGTTGAGAGAAGGGAAGGCATTTTAGACACACTGGTCCCTGAGCGGAGTGCCCCTCTGCAATGCTGAGATGGTTTGCTCCCGCCTGGGCGTGAAGGGTTGGGAGATCCCTTGTCCTGGGGCAGGGGTACTCCTCAGAGGACTTCTGGTGTCTCCCCACGGGCTGCAGGAGGGTCAGCAGGCAGAGGGAGGGAGGGAGCACACAGGGCTGAGTCGCCTCCCTGAGCACTGCACGGAGAGGTCACACTTCTGTGCAGAGCACTGTTTGCCAGCTGCTGCCAAGGGCTGTGCGTGTACCATGTAGATCAGCTTGTTGGTCAACGAAAGTAATTTGCATTCAAGCTTGTTTGGGATTCATACTCCCTAGTCCCTGGGAAGCCCCGAGGGAAGATGTTACCCAAGACTCTGCCACTTAACTCGTCACCTTTTTATCAGGGTGAGGCACCCTCCTCTGGCCCTGCTGGCCCAGTTCCAGGAGGCACAGGTGTTCAGGCCTCTGATTCCTACCCTGAGCGTGGGCAGTGCTACCTGGGCCCACAGAATCAGAGAACTGCAGTCATTTGTAAATTATCATCTTATAATATTTGCCCTTGTCTGGAACCCACCAGTCTGTGACTTACTTAACAGATTAAAAAAAAATAATTAATTAACTTTTTAAAGCCTAGATCTAAGTATTTAAAAAGAAAACTTTATATCATTATCTTAAATGAAAAACCAGTATCACTTACCTTAAATTTTAAAATCTGCAACCTAACAAATGCAAGGAAAATAATTCCATCTGGGTCTCGAGTCCTTCTCGCTCCCTCTTTGCTAAAAGAGGGCGGTGACCCAGTGTTCGGGAGCTGTGTGGGCCCACGAGCACCCACATGGAACTTGCTCCCTGACCTGAGTGGGGTGGCTGACGGGAGTTGGCACGAGGGTACCTTTCCTGCTGTGTGGGCCAGTGGTGGTTAATGCCTCATCGTCTTACAAAACCCTCCCCCACGCCACAGCTTGGGAAACCCCAACCTAGTTCAACATCTTCGTTACAGATGGGGAAACTGAGGCCCGGAGAGCACAGTGACTTAGAATAAAAGTTCCATGGAGACAGGACCCCTGCCAGCCTTGGTCCCTCTGTCTCCCCAGTGCCGGGGTTCATTTGCAGAATGAAGAAACGAGTAACTTCACACTGCTTGGAGTCGAGACTGAAACTAAAACCCAGGTTTCTTGACCCTTGAGTGTTTCTGGGGCCTCAGACCTCCCCACCCCACCCCTGGCCACGCCGTCTCAGCTTCCTCTTTCAGCTCGTCATGGGGAATTCCAGGGGCTACACAGCTCAGGCGGGCGGTGCAGTCCTGCCTGGATCTCGCCCTTGCTCGGCTGTCTCCGATGTCACCGGCTAGTTACATCCCAGCCTCTAGGCAGCCTGGCCTTGTGTGCAGGGCAGAGAAGTCTGCAGCCCCCCTTCCCTCTCGCCTCCGTCCTCCCGACTCTGGGTCTCAGCCTGCCCCGTCCACCTGCCTGGGGGCCAGAGTGGCGAGCACGCGGTGAGGCACGCGAGGTGTCCCAAATGGATGTGGGGAGAGGCCTAAACGGGGGAGGTGGCTTCTGTCCCTTGACCATCCTCCCTTGCTCTTCACTCTGCGGACGCCAGCCTCTGCCCCTACCTGCAGGCTCCGTTCTGTCCTCCCCTGAGCTGGTGCCCATGAGGCGGCCGTGGCTCCAGCTCCTGTCGGGTCTCCCAGACGCGCCCATTCGGCGCCTTCCCGTCAGCACACAGGGCAGGAGACCCACTGCGTGCAGGGCTCAGACTTCAGAGGTGAACAGGCCCCAAACCTTGCACCCAGCTGTTGCCAGGGGGGGGGGCGGGCACAGTCCTGTCCCTAGATGACCCCACACTACGTGGTCAGTGCTCCCAGGGCACAAACTAGCACAGGGGGTGGGGTAGAGACGGGTCCCCAAAGGATGGGCGCCCACCGGTCCTCAGGGGCAGGATGGCTTCCTGGAGCTGGTGAGGTCTGAGCTGGGCTCTGAAGGATGAGTGAGATGACGAAGGCCATAGAGGGGTCAGCTGGCCAAGGCCCTGGAGGGAAGGTGAAAGGTGAAACGTACTCTGGGGAACTGAGGAGCCATTGACAACTGTCAATGTTTAAGGAAGGAGCATTAGGAAGCAAATTCTACATGTGGCATCCCACAGGGCTGGGCAGAGGGAGGGTGCCAGGCAGCTGGCAGCGTGGTGACTGTGGCCTCAGAGCCTGGCCCAGCTAGAAACATGTACTGGACGAATAAATGGTGGAATAACCAGGGGAAGAGGACTCTGAGCCCCACCTTTACCTGCCACATCCCAGCCCCTCTGCCTCCCCCAGCACTAGTCAGCAGGGCTCAGAAGGGGACCTTCCCACATGGGGGACCTTCCCACATGGGGGACCTTCCCACATGGGGAGCCAGCTGCACCTGCTGGTCCAGCGCAGGTGCCCTGCTTCCTGTGGCTGACCAAGATGGGAGCCCAGTGTTCTGGGGTGACCTGTGTCATTGCTGCCCCCTTGGAAGGCAGCTCTGCCCTCCCCAGCCCATGACCTCATGGTAGCACAGACCGCAGACATGGACTTCTGCCTCCACCTCTCCCCCCAAGTCGCCCTTGGTCACCATGAGCAGGGCCCACTTGTGCCTGGGTCTGCTGCCTGCCAATGGATGGCCATCCACTCCCCACCCCCCATACTCCCCAGGCAGCCCTGCCCTGTGCCTAGTGCCTCCTGCACTGTCCCCATCCCCAGGGGCCCTCCTGCCACCACCCTTGACTCCTTCTGGGCCCCCAGATTCTCAGATCTCAGCCTGGCCCCTTCCATCTCCCTGCATCAGAGTGGTCTCAACTTCCCGGGGGCTGGGGGAGCCGGAGCAGGCCTGCGTTTGGGCCGTGGCCCAGGCTTACTGTATGTGACCCTTTGTGCATGTGTGCCTCAGTTTCCTCATCTGAAACATCGGGATGAAAACCAGATGTCACAATCCCACCCTCTGCCACGGTCGGCACAACGCGGAGCAGCAGCCTCTCCACCTCCCTGCACCCGTATTCCAGATGCTGCATTTGGGGGTCCTTCTGCAGGGGGTGGTCCTGGCCGGGGGCAGCCCATCTCTGAGGCTCCCGCCGCGCGGTCCACCCTTAGCGAGGCAGCGGCTCTCACCCCGGGGCGCCCCAGCGCTGAGCAGATGGCAGGGGAGGCGATCGGCCCCGTCAGCTGCTGTTATCTCTCGCTGATGACACAGAGTGTAAATTTTGTTGGCAACACTCCCTCCTGCCTCTGCATGCCACCAGCTTTAATCACTGTAATTGAGTTATAATGAATGATTGTGTGTTCCCATTGTCTGAGCCTGGCGCAGCCAGAGCTAGAGCTGGGCCCGCCCGCGGGGTGGGGGGTCCGTACCGCAGGGGAGGGGCGTCGCCTTCTGCCTGGGCTCAGGCCCCAGCTCTGCCGCTGCCCTCCACTCCCCCAGCACCCAGGCGGCCACGCACAGGCCTAGGGCTTGTTTTTCGCTTTATTATTGTTTTCAGGTGACACAATGAATTCAGGAACATTGTGGAATATTTGGGAAATCCAGATAAGCTAAAAGAAGAAAAGGAATTAGAGTCACCAAAATCCTGCCCCTCAGCGATAACCTCCCTGACCCCTCACGTTTGGGCGGCTGTCCTTTCAGAGGTTTCACCAGGCAGACAGAATGACAGCAGCTGCCCCTCCCACCGGGACTGGGGCTGCGGTCTGTGCTGAGAGCAGCATCTCAAGCCTAGCCTCACCTAACTCCAGGAGGCAGCTCCTAACTATGCCCATTTTACAGACGAGGCAACTGAGGCTCAGAGAGCATCATGCACCTCCCACATGCAAGCGGCTAGCAGGTGGGCTGCCCTGTTTCAAACCCCATGGTGTCTGTATCTGTTGTCCCCCTGCTAAGTATGCAAATAAAACAGGTTTTGAACACCCCTCTGTCTACACTTTCCCTGTCCCTGGTGCCCAAGAGAAAAGCAAAACTGTCTCTAGGACTTAAACTTTCTCCCGCTTCAACGTGATAGTGCTCATCCAGGCAGAGTGAGCGCCGCGACCAGGCTCACCCCTGCCAGGAGAGTAGTCACAGTCCTGCGTGGGGGCTCCAGGCAGCGACTCTCCCTGGTTGCCATAGCCCCTCGGGCTGCTGCCCTTTGCGAGTTGGGGGCCCAAAGCAAGTAACTGTCCCCTCTGTAGGCAAGGGGCGGTCTGCCAGCCCTGGCGATGCGGTCCTGGCAGGATGGGACAGCAGCTGGTGTGACCCTGGCTGCTCCAGGCCTCAGTGCTGCGTTGACGCAGACTGGCCTCCAGGGAGGCTCCCTGAGCCGAGAGGAAGGTGCTAGTGCCCCTGGCAGGAGTCACCTTCTCCCAGACACTGCAGGGGCAGGGTGGGGGAACGATCTTTTGGTGGAGCCCTGGTCCTGCTGGGCCGGCAGATAGATGCTTGTCCCAGCTCCAGCCTCGCCGACTGTGTCACCTTGGCCGGCCTCATCCTGCCACATTTCCCCTCTGAGCCCCCGCTGTCTGGTCTAAAATAACAAATGTTATTGTTCTATTGTTTCTTCCACTCTTCCGCTAGCAGCATTCATTTCTTATTGAGTGGCAATAATATTCTAATTATAAATATGGTATTTATAATATATTTATAAATAATAGTAGCATTTATAATACATAAATAATAATTCTTATCACAGCTGCCATTTACTGGGCACTTAGCATATGTTAAGCACTATGCTTCTATGCTAAGTTTCTTTTTTTTTTTTTAATGACAGGGTGCAGTATTTTTCTACACCAAAAAATTAGAAGCCATTCGGAAATAGATGTCTGTGCCTCGGACCCCTGCACCTTTGGCATCGGCTGGAACCGGGTCTGTGAGCCCCTCGTCTGAAGCAGCCGTCAAAGCCAGGCACGAGGACTGCTCTCCTCCGTGCTTCTCCGGAAGGTGTTCCAGTGGCCCTCAGAGAACCGCTGCTCAGAGAAAACGATGGCTGCCTTCGCCAAGTGTTCTCGGTGAACAGCATCTGCAAGCTTCGAGTTTTCCCGTGCCTTCACCTTCTCTTTTGATGACGGTTCTGATTTCTATGATCAAAAGCCTCTTCTTCGGCTGGCCGGTGAGCCAGGAGGACCCCAGGTGCCCGCCGTCGAGTTTCCTGCTGCTCTGTGGGCGCAAGAGACGCTGGTGAGGAGAGCATCCCAGGTTCTTTCACAACCCCGGTACCAGCTCCATTTCACAGAAAAGGCATCTGAAGCACAGAGAGGTTTAGTAACTTACCCAGGGTCACACAGCTAGGTGATAGTATAGCCCAACGCATCCCACATACTGTGGTAGGTGTTGGGGGATGAGTGAGACACACACAGCCCCTGTCCCCCAGAAAAATCTACAGTCCCTGTTCCTTGAGAAACCTCAGGGCTTCCTCTGACAGCTGACCTCTCCCCATGCGTCACACCTGGGAACGCACCCGTGACAGCACCACTCGTGCCGCATGGTGGCTTCCCTCTGCACTGTGCCCTGCCTGGGGCTGGACTTGTCCGTCCGGGTCTCACAACGAGGCCTTCGCACTGAAGCAGAGGGCGCCTCCTCACTCTCCTTGGGAAGACCACCTGCATCCCAAAGCCGTGGGGCTCCTGGAGACTGGGGCCCTCCTCTCACAGGCAGGCATGACAGACAAGGCCACAAAGCAGGGGACTCGCAGGAGCCGCCGATGCTCACCCAGGAGGTGCCCCTGGGGTCAAAGTGCTTGGCCAGCAGGGGCCTGTCCTCGGAGGCTCAGTGCTTTCTCCAGGGCTGGGCACCAGCTCTGCTCTGCGACGTCTGGCTTGTCCTTCTTTGCTCCCTGCCCCATCTCTGCAGCTCCTGCTGCAGGTGTCGGGAAGGGACATGCCCAGCACAGGCCAGGCACGCAGAGAGGAGGGAAGAGCAAGGAGGTGGCCATTTCCGTGGGCCAGAGGACCCCCAGCTGGGGCGGGGCCAGCAGTCTCCCACACCCCAGCGTCCTGTCTGGCTACTTGGCTTACTCACTGTGGGCTCTCCTCCAGCCCTGCTGCCAGCCCGTCCTCAAACCCTGCTGACAGGCTGGGGACATCCGCTCTGAGAAGGCACTTGCCACTCTTCTCTTGGAAAATACGCGTGGCTCCTGGGGGAAGAGAGGGCTGGGAGGAGGCTGGAGTTGGACTGCTCACTGCGCGTCTCGTCTCCCCTTCGGCACAGGGCCTTCCCCAGGGATGTGGGCTCTTCCGTGGACCTGGACAGTCCTCACTACCGGTGGTGTGGACACGCGATTGCTAGCCTAGGGCCTTTGAAGCCCCGCAAGCCGGCCTGCTAGGGTAAGGCCGTGGCACTGGGCTCGGGCTGCTGGTGGCAGCCGGCTCAGTGTGTGTGGCGGCGGGCAGTGCAACGGGACAGGCGCTGGGCTTGCAGCTGGAGCTGGGTCCAGGCCCGGGATCTGCCCCCGATCTCCCTGGTGCCGAGTTTCTCATCTGTGGAATGGGGCTAAATAGGCTTATCTCCCAGGACAAGAGGGTTGAGAAGAGGTAAAAACAGTCTTTGTGAACAGCCAAATATTGCACATATGAGGGATGGGAACTGCCACTGTGCCTCGGTGTGCGGCCACCCCGCGCTGGCCCTCAGACCCCCAGGGGAGCTGGGGAGGCCTGTCCTCCAAGCCGAACTCAGCCCCCTTTGTGCCTGACCCGCCTCCCAGCCTCCTGCCCCCTTCCCACCTGGTGCCACATGCCGTGATGCCTGGATAGGACAGTGCTCACTCCAAGGGACACTACGATGACACCCTGCCCACTCCGACATGGGAGAAGGCATTTGGGGATGAAGCAGAGATTACTCTTCAAGAATGCGTCAAACGACAATGGCAAGTGGCCACTTGTCTCCCGGTTTTCCGGGCAATGGGTTGCTCACCTGAGGCAGCCTGGCCACAGACCCCCTCCAGGTGTCCACGGAATCCTCCGCTGGGAGCCGGGAGGCCTCTGAGCGTCCCTCCCACATCTGCCAAGCGTCGAGGGTTTCGCCGTCCTCGCAGCTGCCCTAGAGATGTCTGCTGTGTCCCCTATTTACAGAGGGTGAAGCCGGGACACGGATTAGGTAGGCAGCCCAAGGTCACATAGCAGGACCCGAAGGAGGCCTCCAATGTGCGGTTTGTCCGCCCCCACCCCACGCTCCTCCGGAAGATGCGGAGGAGCCTCCTCTTGTCCGGCCCTGCCAGATGCCCTTGGCCGTCAAGTGCCTGGCTGAGCTGGCAGTGCCGCTCTGGGTCAGCTCGACCTGGGCCCAGCTGTGCAGGACACGGGAGGCCCAGGAGGCAGCTGCAACAGCTGCCGCATCCGCCACGGCTTCTTTCCCTGTGCGCTCGTGCCCGCCGCTTGCTCAGGAGGGCGGGGGTGACCAGGGCACCGCGGTCCGGCCTGACTGTGGCCATGGAGGAACTGGTGCTGAAGGGAGGCAAGGGCTGGGCTGCGGAAAAGCGGCCCAGAGCTTCAGAAGAGAAGGAGAGCCGGACCCTTGTAGACAGGGGCCCCTGATTTTAGGAAGGCAGAGTGCAGGACCAACCTGGGAAAGGGGCCAGAGGCTCCCAGAACTTGAAGTGTGCTTGGCCCCGTGATCAGAGATCTGCTACCTGGGGGTCTGGCGGGAGCTCAGTATGACCAGAAGGCTCAGAGGACAGGAGAGCTCCAGGGCAGGGTAGGCCAGGTGAGCAGGGCAGGCCTGGTGAGCAAGACAAGGGGCTGCTCGCTGGCATGGAGGAAGGTGAGCCTAGGAAAAGTGGATCCTGCCTTGGCAGGTGGTGAGCCAGAGGTCTAGGGTTCTGCTTGGGATCAGTAACCTGGACAAAGTGTCGCAGACGGGGCAGAGCAGGTGGCAGGGCAGTGCAGCCGAGCTCAGGCACAGGTGGTTTGCAGGCCTAGCTTCGAGCCTCAGCCCTTCTCCTGACTGCCTCTGCACACGCACGGGCGGTGGCGCGGCTGTGAGCACTGCCGGACTGCCGGGCTCCACTTGCAGCTTCCCCAGTGGTCACCTCGGGGACCTTGGGTAAGGTGCTGTGATGGTCGACTGGGCTAAATCACTGGGTGTGTCTGTGGGGTGTTTCAGGAAGACACTGGCATCCGAGTCAGCCAGCGAGTGAAGACAATGCCCGCCGACGCAGGTGTACGCCGTCCGGTCTGCAGAGGGCCTGGCCAGAAACAGGCGGAGAGAGCGCGGGTTGCCCTCTGCTTGAGCTAGGACGCCCGTCTTCTCCTGCCCTTGGACTTCGGCGCTGCTGTTCCTGGGCCTTGGCACTCAGAAAAGCGCTTAGACGCTCCCCACAGGCCCTTTCTTAGGCCTTTGACTCGGACTGGAGCCCCCACTGCTTTCCTGGTCCCCCGTGGGAGACGGCAGACTGTGGCCTTCTCAGCCCCTGTAATCGCGAGTCCATTCCTACAATGGGTTTCCTCATACACACATATCCACCTGTGCACGTGTAGAGCTTGCTGGTCCTGTTTCTCCAGAAAACTCTAACATAGACACCTAGCCTCCTGCCTTAGTTTCCCCCTTTGTAACATAGAGGTAATGACAGCGTTCACCTCAGGGACTTGTTGTGAGGATCCATTTAGTTGAAATATATGTAGCGTTTAGAACAGTTCTTGGCTTCTACCAATTAATCAATGGATAATACTTGCTATGAGGCCAGGAGCTTAGCTTCTCAAGTGTGAAATGGGGCAGTGGTCTGTGTAGGACTCCTGACACGGACGCTTTGTGGCAACCTGCGCTGCACACGGACCCTGTCGGAGCAGCCGTTGCTGTGGTGGATGAGAGTGCAGCCCTGGCCCCGACGGCTTGTGTCCAGTGTGGCTCTATTACCTATTCGCTCTGTGACTTTGAACCAGTTACTTAACCTCTCTGTGCTTCAGCTTCCTCACTTGTCCAATAGTGACAGCTACATAGGATGCGTGCGTTGGCGCACACCTATAATCCCAGCACTTCAGGAGGCCGAGGCAGGAGGATTGCTTGGGGCCAGGAGTTCAAGATGAGATAGATACATAATAACACCTATCTCCTAGGATTATTGGGAGGATTAAATGGACTAATATGTGAACAGCCCTGGGCAGACTGTCTGGCACATAATAAGTGCTCAGTAAATGATAGCTAAAAGGAGAAAACCTCCCCAGGGCCCCGAAGGACCTCCTGGCTATGAGTCCTTCAGGGATTGGGGACACCAGCCTCTCTCTGACCTCCTCCCCTTCCCCATGATTTATTCCTCTGCTCTCTCTAGCCTCCAGAGCCCAGACGGTTTTCAGGGAAGGACACGGGGCCTGGTCTCATCCATCTGGCGTCCTCAGTGCCCAGCACGGGGGCTGGGGAGGTTGGGCGGGGCGAGAGGGCGGGCTGCTGGGCGGTGGCGGGGGCTGCGCAGCAGCTGGCGTCCGCCCGAGGGACGGCCCAGAGAGCTTGCCTGGTCTGTGCCGCTTTGCTGCCCCCGAACCTGGCTGCGCCTCTGAGCGGCCGGGGCTGCCGGGGAAGGCCGGAGCCGGGCGAGCGGGAGGGCAGCAGCCGGCGCGCGGGGGCCAGCGTGGAGGCGGAGGCCCAGGTGGGCCTGCCCCGCCCCTCGGAGCTCTCCTTCTGAGAGGCCCTGCGCTGTGGGCCAGCCACAGGTCCCCGGGGGTGACTGTGCCCCACTCTCACCCGCCCACCAGCCAAGGCTTCTCGTCTGTTTTGGAGAAATGCATTTCGGGCCCTCAGAATTCCTTGGCTGTCCGCGTCAGTTGTCCCCCAGCCGTCCGCTTCACCTGTCTCACGATGCATCCTTTGATGCATCCTCGGGGCCTAAAATGAGGTGAGTGAGCAACATCGATTAAAAGTCACCGACCTTTATGGAAGTAGACACTGCATGCAGGCGGGAAGACTGACCACAGCTGCAGCGGGTGTGGGTGGGCGGAGGCGAGGGCTGGGGGCACGGGGGACCCGCTGGCCGTGGCCTCCGCGTCTGGCCGGGGAGGCCTCAGGTGCCACTCGGAGGGCGAGGCGGGGCTTGCTCGCCAGCTGCGCTCTGGCCCGGGGGACAGCAGGAGCACGCGCCTCAGCGGAGACCTGGGGCGGGACGTGGGGCAGAGCCATTCGGGCGCGTTCAGGCGGCAGAGCCCGGAGGCGGCCGGCCAGAGGGGAGAACGGGAGGGGGGGCGGGTCCCTTCCCAGGAAGCGTCTCCTTTCCCCACACGCCAGGTACACCCTGTCCTGAGCCAGAAGGGGAGAAATGATTTTCAAATAAAACCTTCCACGTGTGCAGGATTCTCACATTTTACGATGACTTCTGTTGACTTCTGCTGCTCATTTGACGCTCCTGGCTGTGCAGTGAAGCGTCTCTATTTGACCGTGGAGAAATGTGAGGCTCAGAGAGGGCAAGCCACTTACTCAAGGCCACACAGCTGGGCAAGGGAAGCCATGGGACTGCATGCCAGGTCTGGCTCTTGTCCCTCTACCGAGCCCGGTCCTGGGGCCAAGCCTTGTCCCAGTCCTCGACCCTGGCCGGCACACAGCAGTGCGGGAAGCGTTGGCCAGCAGCCCCTGCAATCCCTTGCCTAATGGGGACTGAGAAGGAGGGCTCAGTCTCTCAGCCAGCGAACCGAAAGTTCTGGCCACAGAAGCCTGTAGACTGAAGAGCAGCAGCAGCTGAACAGCGGCCGGATTCTCTGCAGGGCATCGTGCGTCTGCTGCCCGGGCCCGCGGGCCGTACGTGGCCGTGTTCTCTGTTGTGCATCTGCTGCGTGGCCCCGCGGGCAGTACGTTCACTCCTCACTTCCTGTCGTATCGGGCGCCCGCCTGGTGCTTATGGATGAAGGCTGACCTCACAAGGCTGACAGTGTCCCATGAAGCCTTACAAGACCCGGCCTCTGGCCACCTCCCCAGCCTTATGCCCCGCTTCCCCTCCGCTCGCCCAGCATGACTGCCACAGTGACTGCCTAGCACCTGCCAGCCCTGCCCCGGCCTTGGGCCTTCGTGTGCTCCGATCCCCAGGCCGACAGCACCCTCCCCAGACACCCCGGCTCCCACTCACAGCCCTCCTGCCCCATGCCGGGTGCCCCAGCCCTCCGCCTGAAGGCCCTGTCCCCGCCTGCCACCACGCAGGAGCCGTGTGTCTCTTCTCTGTTGCCCGTCGTCGCTGGGCCTTACCGTGTGGTCCGTGGCCGGGTGTCTCTCCTGCCAGTGCCAGGACGGCACGGGCTCCGGGTTGTGCCCTGCTGTCTGCCCCGGGCCTGGCCCAGGGCGGGTGCCTGATGAGAAGTTAGGGAATGAATATGTGGCTGGAAGGCCAAGTTCCCCTCCAGATAGTGACGGTCCCTCTCCTCCACGCGGGCAGCGTGAGGTGGGGAGAGAGAAGAGTGGAGTTATCAGGGAGTCTGCTTTGCAGTGGTGTCCCTTGTGTCTCAGCTGTGGGACACGGATCGGCCACTTATTGTCTCAACGCCGCTCTCGCCTGCCTTCCTATCCTCACTGTCACTGTGTCCCTCGGCTGTCCCACCGTCCAGTGTGTCTGCCCCTCCAAACCCCCCCGCAGTGTAGCCAGATCTCAAGGCGTGGGAGGCCCGGCCATGCCCCTCGCTTTTAGGGCCGTGGTTCCTACACGCCTGACACCCTGGCTTTGCGGCAGTCCTGAAGTCAAGTCCTGCTTCCTTGGTGCGAGCTAAGTGGCCTCGGGCGAATCCCTGAGCCGCTCAGCGCCTCATCCGTCATCCACCCATGAGACCTGCAAGAGAGATGGGGGCTGTGCGGAGCCCCCGCCAGGCACCGTCATCACTCCCGACCGTCTGCACAATGGGGCCAGAGACGCTGACGCTGGCGGAGGCGCCAACGGCGGGCGGGCACAGGGCCTGGCGCACAGTGGGTGTGCAGATGGCAGTGACCTCGGCCTCTCCCAGAACTGTCTGAGCGTCCATTCTCTCAGCACAAAGCAGGGAGGAGAGGCGGAGGGGCTGCTGGCGGGGGCAGTAGGAAGGGCAGTGCGGCATTAATCGCCCAGGTGGTCTGATGAGAAGTAGCTCCGGGCAGCAGCGCCTGGCCTGCCGGAGCAGCGCAGTCCCTGCGAAGAATGTCCGCAGAGCCTCCTCCCCGCCCCGCCCCGCCCCGCCCCGCCCCGCCCCGCCCCGCCCCGCCCCGCCCCGCTCCCCGAGGCTGGCGCTGGGCTGCCTCACAGCCTCTCATCTGGATGGCCTGCGGGCTGCCTCGGGCCTCGGTGGGGCCCTGTGGCTCCTGACTAACAGGGGTCTCAGCCCGGGCAGGCCGGGAGGGGGAGGGGAGAGTTGCAGGAGGGAGCCCGGGCCCGGTCAGGCCATGCAAGGAGGGCCTTTGAGCCCGGGCCCAGGATAACTGAGACGGCCGGAAGGTGGTGCCGGCCCCCCCCCCCCCGCCCCCCGCAATGACGCAGGAGGGTCTGGGCAGGGCGAGGCTGCGGATGCCGCCCCTGCACATGCACGGGGACGGGGCTCCAGCGCTCCCCACCTGGACCTGCCTTGGCGACTCATCTCCCCGGGCGCCCCTGAGTCGCGTGCCCAGGGCAGGCGTCTGGCCGGCTGGTCCGTGTGCTTGTGAGCGAGTGTCTGTGTGTGCCCGTGAGTGTGACTTCACTGGGTGTGTGCCGTGTCCGCCGTGCCTGTGTCGCCACCCCTGCATGGTGCCGATGTGTGTCTTTCTCCGTGGGAGGCTTTCTTTCATGTCACCAACCCCGCACGAGCACCGCCCAATCCACGCTGCTCGCCGGCCGCCCCCCACGAGCCGCGCCGCGCGGCGCACTCGCTTCCCTTTGCAGAGCGAAGGCAGGCCTCTCCTCTGGAAAGGTAAATTCCAGGGGGATGAGCACTACAGAGGGATTGTCCCGGAGATGGCTGGCTGGTGGCCAATTCGTCTTGTAAAAAAGATCCCCGGTGCCTGTGGAGCCAAGATGAAACAATTCTTTGGAATTAACCAAGCTAATTTTGACGAGCAAACATTTTGCTACAATGAAAGTTTTTATTGTAGCACATAAAAGTCAAAACAACACCCAGTCCCCTTGGGGAAGACAGGCGGGCGGTAAGAAGAAAAACAGCGCGCACACAAGCTCTAACTAATCATTGTGAAATCAAAAGTGCTCGGCGCTGCCAAATTAAATGCACTAAAAATACCCGTGGAGAGGAGCCGCGGAGGGCAGCCCCCAGGAGCTGTGGATTCCTCCGCTCGCTTAAGCAATCTCAAGACCCAAGCCCCACAAGCACAAGCCGTCGTGTTCCAGGGAAGAGTGGGGCCAGAGGGAAAGGGCATCGCGAGCTTCTGGAACATTCCTCAGGCCTGTGTCAAGGTGGTGTTACCTGGCTGGAGTGGAGAAGGAAGCTGCCGTTTCCGTGTGTCTGGTGGCTCTGTGAAGCCAGTCCCCGCTGTCCCATGGGTCCCCACGTTCGGGCACCTCCTGGCCTTGGTTCCCGCTGGGCCAGCCCCTCTCAGGGAAGCCCCTCCCCCGCCTCTCCCGGTGCCCACACTGCAGCAGCGTCACGCCCTGCGCCGCGGCTTTTGTGATGGCAGGCGTCAGCTCCCCAGTGTTATAGAGAAGGAAGAAGCTCCCTGTGGCGGATGAGGGTTCGTGTTGAGTCCTGGGGGTGTGTGTGGCAATGGAGGGTGATCTGCCCCGGGGGAGCTGTCCTTACAGAGCATGGTTGACCGTCCTTACAAAGCACGATGTCACGGTCCACCAGCAAGCATTTCCCGCACTCCGCTTCACACTCAGAACTGTGCCGGGCCTGGCACGGGGTGTGGCCTTCCAGGGGCTCACGCTCAGTCTGGCAGAGGGGCACACAGGCACACAAGCATCTGAAAAGAATCTGCTCGTGATAAGAAGTGTGCAAACGTATGCCCTGGGAGGGCAGCTTGCCTGGGACAGTCAGGGCGAGCTTCCTGGAAGAAGGGACGCCTGAACTGGCATTGGAGGATGCAGACAGGAGAGCGTGGAGATGTGTTCTTTCTGGTGCTGCTCACTCCGGCTTCCCAGGTGACCGTCCTGCACCCCTAGAGATAGCACAAGGCTTCGATGGGCAGGACTCAGCTTATCCAACACAGGCCAAACCCTTTCATCTCTAGTTTTCCAACTCCAAACACGTCTGACCAGACGCATTTCAGCATGGATGTTCACTGAGTATTTTGAAATAGGGTAGATCTAGAAGAGGAGGAGAAATCACCCTTTTCTCTGTCCTTACAGGGGAACCGGGCCCCCTCTGAGGGCATAGCTGGGCTTGGTGCATAGACCCAGGAGTCAGATGGTTCTGTGTCCGAATCCCATTTCTTTTACTTGCTAGGGATGGGTGTATAAAAAGGGTAAGTTCAGTGTCCTCTCTGAACCTTAGCTTCTCTATATGTAAAACATATATCAGAGTGTCTACTTCATCAAGTAGACTCCTTTATTATTATTATATCTTTTATCAGTTACGGTGTTCTGGCTTCAAGTAACTTAATACCAGACAGACAATGGCATAGCCAGTACACACATGATCTTAGTTGCCAAGGCAGGTAGCTCCAAGGATGGTACAGCAACTCAACTATGTCAGTGGAGTGCCACGCTCTCTCTATCCTCCTGCTGTGCCATCCTCAGCAGATATTGCCTCATGGCCCAAGATAGTTGCCATGGTTCCAGGCGTCATATCTGTATCTAAGGGCATCAGCATCAGGAAGGAAGGTGAAGGTGGAAGAGGGAGGGCAAAAGGGTTCTCTCCTAATGTGCCTTTTTATTTAGGAGGTTCCCACTTGACTTTCTTTCCTCTTGTTCATTGGAGCTGGGTCCTTTGGCCACCTCTAGGCCAATCACCGGCAAAGAAGAAACAGACTGCCATGACTGATTTAGACCAGTCGCTTTCATCACTTGCTATCTGAACAAAAATCTGCATGAAAATTGAGTGGTCAACCAGCAGTGTGAGCCACGCCCTGTGCCACCCAGGCTACACCTGGCACTGGGATGGGCATGGCAGGAATGCAGCTGTAGCCAGGTGCAAAGTCCCACACTGGGCCAGTTCTCTAGGAGAAGAGAAGAAGCTCCTTGTCTCATGAGGTGTCAAGGGTCATAACTGGATGCTTTCAGAAATGCAGAGAAGTCTCGGGAACACTCATACCCACTCCCCTACCCCAGCATCAAAGGCCCCCAGCCCCACAAGAACACGTGCACAGGCTTTGCAGGAGAGAGCCTGCACCGGGGGCTGGAGCCCGGCTCAGCTGCGGACTGGCCGCGTGGGCCTGGGTCTCAGCGCACCCTCGGGGAGGGGCAGTGCTTGCTCTGTGGATGCCTCAAGGCGGTGAAGACCCACCAGACGCAGGAAGCGTCTGGCAATGCACAACGCACGCAGGTCGGGGTGAAGGGGAGACTTGATTTGTAGCACAGTGTGGGGGCAGGGCCTCAGGCTCCTCGGCTATCAGCGGGTGGCCAGACGGGGTGTGCTGTGAGGCTCCTTCCAGCACGCATGAGCTCAGATCCTGTGCCCCAGTGGCCTCTTGGATGCAAATCCATGCTTTGCCACATACAAGCTGGGCGGCCTCTGGTCACATTGCTTAACCTCTTTGAGCCTCCGTTTCCTCATCTGTAGAAGGAGGGAGAATTACAGGGTTGCAGTGGATGTCTCTTGAAATAGTGCTCGTGGAGCCCTGAACAGTGCCTGGCACACTGGAAAGTGCTGGACGGATGTGAGCTATTATTGCTGGCATGTTGTTTCATGTCACTGTCACGGCAACCACATGAGTTAGCAATTGTCGTCTCTCTGTTTCCCTTAGACATGAGGCTCTGAGTGAGGAGGAGACGTGTACACTGTCCTTCAGCCAGGCCAAAGGCAGGATTAGAATCTAGGTTTTCCGACTCATGGCTGGTGTCCTTTCTACTGCCCTCCCTTCCAGGCTGGAGGGACAGGATGCAGCAAGGAGGGGGCGCACTCGGATGGGGAGGGGATTA
>VSMD01094137.1:0-46056 GCA_008750895.1 Mirza zaza
TGATTCCTCCCTCCTACCTCCTTGCTGACCTGTGAGTATTAGCATTTTCATCAAACGAAACCACTGTGTGTTGAGACTGGGGCTTAAATGGCACACAACGCCTAGTGTAGAAACATATCACAACTAATGGAAAGCCTCCACAAACAGATGACAAAATATTTTATGCAGGCCTCCACAAGTCTCTCGTATGACCACTTTCTATCTTATCACTATTTTGTTGATAGGGTATCCTAAAGCAATCAGTCAGGGAAATAAAAAAATTCAAACCCTGATGATACACAAACAACCAAGATTTACTAAACTCTTAAGAAAAACAACCAGCACAAGGAGAAGCAACCAAGTTAACTAACATACAAACAAAAATTATTAGACTAAGTAGAACACTCTCTGAAAGACTGAAAAAAATATTTGTCTTATTTATATTTTTCATAGATTCATCCATGAAATCATTACTCCATGAAAAATAAATAGCTAAAGATGTTTTGAAAGTAACAGTTTTATAATCATGAAAAATATCTCAATGAAAGGACTGGATAGCTTCATTGCTAAAGCTTTAGTGACCTGGAAAATTGGCCCAGAGGATTCTCCCTGAAATAATTGCAAAATTATGACTAGTAAATACAATATAGAAACATTTAAAAAGTGGAGTATATATCCCAAATTTCTAATATTTGTTTAACAGAATAACAGAGGGGGGAGGAAGTGTGAACAAATGTGAAGAAAAATAAAATAAATAGAAAAAAATTCTAATATTGAAGAAATACAAACTTGTGGATGAAAAATCTCACTAAACACCAGTCAGGATAAAAACTATCTTTATCTAGATAGATCTTAGTGAATTTCAACACCAAGAATGAAATGAGAATTATTAAAGCTTTCAAAGATTTCAACAAACCCCAAAGAGACCTATAAACTAAAATCAGAGATGCAGCTATCGTTTTTATTTGTAATACCCATTGCTACTAGACAATAGAATAATTATGAGAAAGTTTTAAAGAAAAAGACAAACGTTTAAATCTGGGATCCTCTACAGACTCAGAATAGCTCATTGGTATAAACAAATATTTTTGGATGTAAAAAGAATCAGAAAGTTTATTGCCATCTGATAGTCTCTTAAAGAATATATTAAGAAATACTTTAAGGGAAATGAAAAATAGATTAAAGAAAAATGCACATAGGGAATCAAGAGAGCATGGCATGGAAAGAACCACATGAAACAAATTAATTCTAAATGAATGTTGATAATTCTTATTAAAAATAATAACAAGGGAGAAGATTGTATAATTATGTCTTCCTCTGATTTATTAACATAATAAAAAACTTTGATGAATAGCTTTCATTTTTAATCTTTACTCTTTTGAGTCCTGGTAATGAGAGTACTTAAGCACTAGATCTTCCACTGGGGTAAAGGAATTACAATTAAAAAAACAATATCTGTTCCCAACTCAGAAAACCTTTCCACAAAGGTAAAAGAGAAAAAAGAAATCAATATTGAATGAGAATTTAACCAGCATGTGATCTGCATCACAGGCAATCTTGCTAAAATGATTGAAAATAGAATCAAATTTCACCCTTTTATATAGCTAAGCAGATAAAACCCATTACATACATTCTCAAGATGAACAATAACTAGTCTTCAAGTAAGAAGACTGGACAGCACCATTTGCCATACACAGTCTGTCCCAATTTCACCTGGTAATTTGGGCGACCATCAGTGTGAGCTAATAAGCTTTATCCAAAGGAAAAATAAACTTCTCATATCTTTATTACAGTAAGTAGTTTGGTACCAAAGTACCTGCACTGAAGTTAGGCTCCTATTCTTCCCGTGGAACCTGAGAGAGAGGGGCACTGTCTTCCTTAATTACATTTCAAAGGGATAGCTTTCAGGTCCTTGAGAAAACCCACATAGGTTGTGAAACTAACACATTATTTAGCCTTTAAAGAGATTTACTTACATTTCAAAAGAAAGGAGAAAGAACTGACAAGTTTTCTAAGTGAATGCTCTAAGTGAAAGGAAGGAAGAGAAGGAGGAAGACTCTTTCCTTATTTTCAGTAGAGAGAATTAAGCCTCCTATTTTTATTTGTATTTGTCCTCACAGGACATATTTTACTAGACATCTTAGGGTCTAATATATACTTGTTTTAGTATCATTGCTTTCTTATTTTAATTTTTAAAAATACATAATAGCTGTACATATTTATGGGGTGCATGTGATATTTTGATATAAGCATACAGTGTATAATGATCAAATCTGTGTGATCGCCTCAAACATTTATTATATCTTTGCACTGGGAACATTCCAAATCCACTCTTCTAGCTACTTTGAAATATATAATAAATTATTGTCAATAAATTATAGTCACCATATTGTGCTACTAGGTCTTATTCCTTTTATATAACTCTATTTTTGAACCCATTAACCAGCACCTATTTATTCCTCCCCTTCCCTACTACCCTTCCCAGTGTCTGGAAAACACTGTTCTATTCACTCCCTTCATGAACTCACTTTTTTTTTAGCTTCCACACATAAATGACAACATGCAACATTTGTTTTTCTGTGCCTGGTTTATTTCACTTAACATAATGTCCTCCAGTTCCATCCATTTTATTGAAAATGAAAGGATTTCATTCTTTTTACAGTGGAATAATATTCCATTGTATACATATACAGCATTTTCTTTATTTATTTATTAATAATGGACACTTCCCACAGAAAGCATCAAGCTGAATGGGGAAAAACTGAAAGCCTTTACTCTAAGATTTAGAAAAAGGCAAGGATTCTTGCTTCCACCACTTTTATCATCAAAATTACCTAGTTAGAGCAATTAGACAAGAGAAAGAAATAAAATATATCCAAATTGGAAAGGTCAAAGTCAAATTGTCCTTGTTTGCAGACAACATTATCTTATATCTAAAAAAAAACCTAAAGACTTCACACACACACACAAAATTATTAGAACTGATAAAAAATTCAGTAAATTAGTAGAATATAAAATTGACATAACATTTATATATGCCTACAACAAACAATCTGAAAAAGAAATCAAGAATACAATCTCTTTTATAATAGCTACAAAATAAAAAAAGAAACAGAAAAGCTTGAAATAAACTAAAGAAGTAAAAGATCTCTACAAACTATGAAACCATGATGAAAGAAATTGAAAAAGACATAAAAATGCTTTGTTCTTTTTTATATCTCGGAATTCAGCAGTGAAGTCATCAGTTCCTGGACTTTTGTTTGATGGGAAACTTTTTATTACTGATTCAATTACTCATTATTGATCTGTTCAGATTTTCTATTTCTTCATGATTCAGTCTTGATAGGTTGTGTATGTCTATAAATTTATCTATTTCTTCTATGTTATCCAATTTTTTGGTGCATAATTGTTCATACAATTCTTTTACTGCCATTAATATTGCTGTTGTATTGGGTATAATGCCTCTTTTTAAATTTCTGATTTTATTTGTTTGCATTTCCTCTTTTTTTGTAGGTAGTCTAAATAAAAGTTTGCCAATTTTATTTAGCTTTTCAAAAACCAACTCTTAATTACATTAATTTTTTATATTGGTTTTCTATTCTCTATTTCATTTCTTATCTTATTTTTTAAAATTTCCTTCTATCTATTAACTTTGAACTCAGTTTCATTTTTATCTAGTATGTTAAGATGCGACATGATGTTGTTTATTTGAAATTTTTCTTCTTTTTTGAGGCAGGTATTTATTTCTATAAATTTTGCTGTATCACATTAGTTTTGCTATGCTGTATTGAAATTTTCAGTTGTCTAGAGGTGTTTTTATACTTTTGACTTTTAGATATTTTATACCTTTTAACTTTCCCATTGACCTGTTGGTTTTTCAGAGGCATATTGTTTAATTTCCATGGATTTCAAAATTTTTTTAGTTCCTCCTGTTGTTGATTTCTAATTTCATATTATTTTGGTCAGAAAAATACTTGATTTGATTTCAGTTTTCTTAAATTTATTAAGACTTGTTTTGTGATCTAGTGTATGATGTATTCTGTGCCTATTGGAAGAAATGTTCTGTTGGTGCCATTTGGTCTAGAGTACAGTTTTGGTCTAATGATTTTCTTATTGGTTTTCTGTCTGGATGATCTATCTATTGTTAAAAGTGGAGTACTGAAGTCTCTTACTATTTTTGTATTGCACTCCGTTCATTTAGATCTATTAATATTTGTATATTATATCTATATAATATCTATTGTATATATTTAGGTGCTCTGATATTGGATGTATGTATATAGTTATGATTGTTATAGCCTCTTGCTAAATTGACCTTTTTATTATTATGTAATAATGTTCTTTGTCATGCTTTATGATTTTTTACTTGAAGTCTATTTTATCTAATTTAAGTGTAGCTACTCCTGTGCTCTTTGGATATTATTTGCACGGAGTATCTTTTTCTATCCATTCATTTCCAGTCTAGGTGTGCCCTTTCAGGTGAAGTGAGTCTCTTATAGGCAGCATATAGTCGAGTCTTTTTAAAAAATCAATTCAGCCACTCTGTGCCTTTTGACTAAAGAATGTAATCCATTTACATTTAAGTTAATTATTGATAGGTAGGGGCATTCTACACTGCTATTTTCTGTATTGTTTTCTAGTTGTAATATATATCCTTTGTTTCTTTCTTCCTCTCTTTTTGGTTTCCTTTGTAATTAAGTGATTTTCCCTAGTGTTATGTTTTGATTAACTTTTGTATTAATATATCTATTGTAGGTTATTCCTTTGTGGTTACCATGATGTTTACAAAAATTATCTTATATTTATAATAGTTTATTTTAAGCTGATAATAACTTAACTTTGGAAAAAAAATTCTCTACACATTTATTCCTTTCTCCTTCAAATTATCTGAATTTTGATGTCACAATTTACAACTTTTGATATTGCATATCTCTTAACAAATTATTGTAGCTATTAATATTATTATTTTAATGGTTTTTTCCTTTTAACCTTTATATTAAAGTTATAAGTGATTTACACACTACCATTACAGTATTATCATATTATGAGTTTGGTTGTGTACTTGTTTTTATCAGTCAGTTTTATACTTTCACATGTTATTGTGTTACTAATGAGAACCCTTTCTTTTTAGCTTAAAGAATTCCTTTTAGAATTTCTTGTAAGACTGGTCCGGCGGTGATGAACTCACTCAGCTTTTTATTTTTTTGGAAAAGTCTTTGTCTCTTTTTCGTTTTTGAAGCACAGATATGCTGGTACAATATTTTTGGTTTGCAGATTTTTTTTCAGCACTTTTAATATATCATTTCACTCTATTCTGGTTTCTTCTGAGAAATCTTTTGCTAACCTTATCAGAACTTTTCCTTATTTGCTATTTGCTTTTTCTCTCTTAATGCTTTTAGGATCCTCTCTTTGAATTTGATTTTTGAGAATTTTTTCCCTAATATATCTTTGGAGTTTTATTTGGATTGTATGTAGTTGAAGACAGTTGACATTTCTGTGCCAAGATATCCTTTTCAGGTCTGGAACTTATTCTGCTGTTATTTCTTAAAATAAGCTTTCTATACCTTTAATTTTCTCTTTTCTCTTTTGAACTCTTATGGCTCAAAATTTTGCTTTTTTGATGCTGTCCCATAAATCCTGTAAACTTTCTTTATTTCTTTTCCTTCTTTTTTTTCTCCTCTGACTGTATATTTTCTATTAAGTTGTCTTTGAGTTCATAGATTATTTTTCTGCTTGACTGGTTCTACTCTTTAGACTCTCTATTTCATTCATTGTGTTTTTCAGAATGTTTTTAGAATTTTTGTTTGATTTTTTTAAAAAAATAATTTTAATCTCTATGTTAGGGGATATGGTAATAAAATATTTAAGTAAAATTACTCATAGATAATATTTTAAGCTGTTCCAACATTAAGTCATGCTAGATATGAACTGAGGGCAAATAGTTATGTATAAGAATGATATTAATATGAAATATAATAAAAAGTATAGATAGTTATTCATCAATTATGAGAATGGATAAGTAAAAATAGTATATACACATGAAGGAGCAATATCATGCATTAATAATTAAAATGAATAAATTTGAGTTGTACTTGTCAGCATCAGTATATTTCAAATATATATGTCTAAATACAAAAAGCTGGTTGTACAAACAGGCCTATAGTAGGCTAAATTTATATAAATAAAAATCACGAATATTGTTATAGATTTAAGCAAATATAAATTGGGTATAGAGTAGATAAACACCAATTCACAATAGTGGGATGTGGAGTTAGAAGGAACATATTTTATAGAATAAGATTTTCTAGTGCATATTTACATGAATATGGAAATAGTAAAAAGGAAGAGAGTAATAACTAGGAAAGAAAGAAAGCAAAAATATGCATCTCAAAGGACCCAGAGAGCAAAGTTCTTGAGAGGGCAAGTGGAAAGTGATGATGTTAACACAAAGGAACTCTGTAAATGTAGCTGAATGAATGAGTAAATGAACCAATAAATGCTCTTTGGCAATTCTGCTGGATGTCCTGTATTTAATTGCCTTTTAAACTGTCCAAAACAATTAAAAACCTGGACCACTTTTTTCATGTTTATAAGTTCATCACATTCTCTTTCTTTTAAACAAAGAATTTTCCCTTCTTCTTGTAAAAGACAATAAAGACCATAGCATTTATTTTCAGCCTTTGGTTTACATATTTATTGAAGACCCAGCTTCTAGATACTATTCTAGGCAGTGGAGAAATTGCAGTGAAAAGTGCTGATAAGCAAATATATAATATATTATTAGCTGATAGTAAGTGATATAAAGAAAATCATATAGTGTCAAGATATGATGCAATGTTAGTAAGAGTGTTTAAGCAAATCTTCTTTAAAACATGACATTTGAGCAGTCTTGATTGAAATGAGAAAGGGTGAGCCATTTGTCTGGAAAATTTACCTAATAATTTTTCTGAAATGTATAAAGGTCCATTTCAGTCTTCATATATCTGTGCAAGGATGGGATTATTAGATAGATTGGATAGATTTTTCTCTCACAAACTGTACATGTTTCTCAGTCTTCTTCAGTTTCCTGCATTGCTGATAGTAGAACATTTCTTTTATATTCTTTAAGCTCTAAATTTGTTTTTATTTTTTAATTTAAACACTTTACTGATGTTGTGAAGAATAGATATTTATTCCTTATATTAAAGTTGCCCAACAAATTAAGATATTTTAGTCTGAAGTCTTTCTTTTTCTAAGACAAGTGTTCTGCTGTAATCTATTTGATCATCTATTCTCTATTTGTTCTCATACATTAAAGACGTCTTGTTTTCTTATCCATAAAAAAATTTGCTCTTGGGCCAAGGAATCAATTCCTTTTAAGATTCTCAGGGGCCTCTTCTACTATCAGGTCTCTCTTTTTATCCTTTCTCCAGCCCCTTTACTTGTACTTTGTATTCATTATCTATATATGCTTACAATATATGCCATCATAAATTACCTTTTAATGGCATTTTATCATTTGCATACAAAAGTCAATAGTGTCATCTCTTCCGTATTTCTTTATCCTATTACATGCATCTTACTTTGACTTCTAAAATAGCTTTCTGAAATTTATCGAAGAGATTCTAGTTACAAAATCCAAAGTATTCTTAATTATTTATTATTTGATAGCCAAAACAGTTGAGAGTTTTTGGGCCTTCACCTTTTCTTTTACCTCCTGGAAACAACTATATTTTGTTTTGTTTCTCCTTCTGTTTCTCTGTGGCAGATTTGTTTTAATTTCCTTTGCAGGTTTCTCTTCCTTCATTTCACTCATATATTGGATTTTCCAGAGTTTTATTTTTGTTTACTCTCTTTACTTTAAGCTTTCCTGGGCAAGCATAGGTAATCCCATAATTTCAAGTGGACAACAATTTCCAAGTTTATAGCTAATGTAGAGTGATTTTGTGGTGCTCCAACAACCTCTTAAAATAACTTTGTGTTCTGTAAGCAGATGAAAATAACAGGTAAAAATGGAAATGTCTCCCTGTACTCATTTCCTCCAACCAAACCTGCTTGCCTCTTTCTTTCAATGTCTTGGTGATCAGTACTTTTCTGCAACCAGTTTTCAAATAATCACCTAGGTCTATTCTATATTTTCCTATTTTAACAGCTTCAAATACAAATTATACTAAATTTTGCTGATATCTACTCAATTAACAGTATTCAAAACTTTCCACTTTTTTCTAAAGCACATCTCTAATTCCCTAGCTTACCTGGAATATACTCAGTCTTTCAATTTCCACTGGTGATATTTTCTAATCTGTGCTGTACAATCCCCAGAGTCCCCAAGATAACATTTATAAACCATAAAATTAGTTATATCAATTTCTACTAAACTTTGCTCAACTCCCACTATTTGATTCAAGTTAAAAACCTGAATTATTTAGCAATCTATACAAGTCAGTTATTGATTATGTTTCCTGCCAATCTATTCAATCTAAACTCTCTCTACTCCACCTCTAAAATATCATTTCTCTCCATATTAAATAGAATGTCCCTGGATGTGCCATGTTTGCTCTTGTTACATGTCTTTAAACATGTATTTAAACACTAGAATTCTTTGCCCTCTTCTTTGCCTGGTGTCTTAGTCTGTTTGTACTGACATAACAAAATATCACAGACTGGATAATCTATAAAGAACAAAAATTTATTTATCACAGTCCTGGAGCCTGGGAAGCCCAAGATTAAGGCACCAGCAAGTTAGGGCCTGGAATGTTGCATCATTCAGAGAAGAGGAATGCTATATTCTCACATGGCAGAAGACAGAAGAGAGAGAACCTACTCCTGCAATCTCTTTTTCTATTTATAGCAGCATTAATCCATTCATGAGAGTGGAGCCCTCAGGACTTAAACATTTCCCAAAGGGCCCTATGTCCTATCACTATTGCTTTGGGGATTAACTTTCCAACACGTGGATTTTAGGTGACAAATTCAGACATAGTACCATGATATACCTTACTCATCCTTTGCAACACAGTTTAGAATTACCTCTTCTGGGAAGACTTGCTTGATATCTACTTGCTTCCATTTTTCATACTATTATTTGGGTTATCAAAAACTATCTTGAGTTCCCATAGTACCTTGGGGAAACCATTATCAGAGAATTTGTTGCATGATATTGATTTTTGTTGTTTTTTGTTCATGTTTCTCTCTCTCTATTATATGCTATGCTATTTAATGGCAGAGAAATGTCTTTTTAAAACAATTTATTTTGAAATAATTTTAGGCTTATAAAAGAATTTTAAAAATAGTTACCCGGTTTCTCTTCCTGTTAACATCTTTCATAACATAGCATATTTATTTAAACTAATAACTAAAGACTTCATCAGAATTCCCCAGTTGTTTCCCTAATGGCTTTCTACTTTACATTTCTTAATGGCAAATTCTAGCTTCCTATTTAATTACTAGACTGTAGATTTTTTTATCTGCTACATCGCTATAACCAACATTCAATCTTTCAAATATGTATTTACATTTCCCCTGCCTTGTTAATATTTTCTATTCTATGTTTCCTTCCTGGTTTATACAGTTGCATTCCTATAAAATGTCTTATTTGGGTTCCTTGAAGGAGGGTAAATTGCCACATATGACCAATCTACCATGGATAGTCAGTGGTCCAGTCATGTAGGATACTACAGAATAAATATGAGCTTGGCTTGGTGATAAAATAGGTAAAAATGAGATAGAGCTAACTTGTTGCATCTGGATGCATTACTGTAGAAACAGCATCTGACAATACCTAGAAACCTTAATTCATTGAAATGCCATTTTGTAAATTTTATTGGAATAATTTATAAATTACATTGAGGATCCACATGAATAAATCATCTAGACATATATCTGTTATGTCTCTCTCCATCTATCATGAATCCATGACTACTGCCTTTTAAAGCTGAGGACTTAGATGAAGATAACTAAATCTGTTATTCATTTTCATGTGTAATAGTGAGTATAAATAAAGAAAGCCCTTCTGATTCAGGCCTTCATTTGGTAAAGGTTTTTCTATAAACAGTTTTTAAATCATAAAATAACAGAAAATAGAGACAGAGAAAGAAAAGCTACTCCACAAGTAAACCAAAGTATAAACATTTAACACAAATGTTGTCAAACTTTTTCTATAAAAGCCTTGATAGTAGATATTTTAGGCTTTGCAGGCTATGTGTTATTTGTTGCAACTATTCAACTTTGCCATTATAGCAAGAAAGCAGCCAGACAGTGCCTAAATAGATGGGCATTACTGTATTCCAATAAAACTTTATTTATAAAAACAGGCAGAAGGCTACATGTGGCCCAAGGGTGGTAGTTTGCCAACTCCTAATTTAAAATGAGTGGATTATATATAAGAAAAAAACTTTTCTAAAGTGAACAATACTTTCAGGACAACAGGATGGATGCTAGAAACACTTAAAATCCAAGTGCTCTGTCTCTTAATTCACGTTTTGCCATACTTCTCCATAGAAATAAAAACAAACTTGTCATCGATAAGCCACAGATTATCAAAAATAATTTAAGTGACATTGAGGGATCTTAAAAGCTATAAGGAACATATTTCACATAATGATCTTACTCTTTCAAGCAATGGCTTCATTTTGTCCTTTTGTCAATGAGTATATAAAAGTGACAAAAATTATCCCTATTTTCTTCCCATTTCTATTTGTTATATAGCACTTGGGGGCCAAAGAAAGAGAATTTTTTTTCTCTTCATACATTCTTTATATATTGCTCTATAACCCCTCCAGCAAATAGGACATCATCATGAAATTGCTCTTAAAGAGAGAGAAGAAAAAAGAAACAGATTGGATCTATCTTTCAGTCTGTCATCATTATTCATTATTGGAAAAGATGGTAACGATAGTAGGGGAGTTAGTGGTGGGTATAGAACATTCTAATTTGTGTATGGGGATTGGGACAGGACAGGAGAAACGATTATATAGTAGGGATAATATTGGAGCTAAAATCTTTCTCCATCCTGATAACACATTGAAAATAATAGTACCATTATATAAAATGTTGGTCTTAGATGCCTTGAACAAAATTTATAACACGGAACAAGTGAGTAAACTGGCATTATCCCTTAGGGAAAATTCTACAATTGCCTAAGATAAAACCATTTCAAAATACTCCACTGATTTTTTTTTTTTTTGTACCGAGACATTGGCTATATGAAAGACTGAAAATGTTTGAAATCAAAAAGCTATGAGACCCCCAAAGCAATCACAGCAACAACAAAAATAAATAAATGGGACATGATCAGATTAAAAAGTTTCTGCACAGCCAAGGAAACGGTCATTAGAGTGAATAGACAACCTACAGACTGGGAGAAAATATTCATATGCTATACATCGATAAAGGGCTGATAACTAGAATCTAGATAGAACTCAGGAAAATCAGCAAGAAAAAATCAAACTACATAATTGCAAAGGACATGAACAGAAACTTTTCAAAAGAAGACAGACTAATGGCCAACAAACATATGAAGAAATGCTCAACATCTCTAATCATCAGGGAAATGCAAACCAAAACTGCAATGAGATATCACTTGACTCCAGTGAGAATGACTTTTACCAAAAAGTCCCAAAACAACAATTTTGACGTGCATGCAGAGAGATAGGAGCACTCGTACACTGCTGGTGGGACTGCAAACTAGTACAATCTCTATGGAAAGTAGTGTGGAGGTACCTCAGAAAACTAAAAGTAAAATTATTATACTGTTTGATCCAGCAATCCCACTACTGGGTATTTATCCAAAGGAAAAAAAGATATTCTATACTAAAGACATCTGCACTCGAATGTTTATAGTGGCACAATTCACAATTGCAAAGATGTGGAATTAACCCAAGTGCCCATCAATACATAAGTGGATTAATATAATGTACCATATGTATACCACGGAGTACTACTCAGCCATAAAAAAACAATGGTGATCTAGCACCTCTTGTATTATCCTGAACAGAGCTAGAGGGTATTCTAAGTGAAGTATCACTAGAATGGAAAAATAAACACCACATGTACTCACCATTAAACTGGTACTAATTGATCGACACTAATGTACACATATGAGAAGTAACATTCATTGAGTGTCAGGTAGGTGGGAGGGGGGAGAAGGGGATCCATAAATTCACACCTAATGGATGAGGTACACCCTGTCTAGTGGATGGGCACACTTGTAGCTCTGACTTTTTCCGTACAAAGGCAATTTATGTAGCCAAAGTGTTTGCACCCCTGTAATACTCTTAATAAATAAACAAATAAATAAAATAAAAGTATGTGATTTATGGAATTAATTGTTGATTGATAAACTGATATTTAATTATTTCTCTAAATGATGAATCTGGCCATTAACCAGTGTAGCATGTTATTTTCTGAAATTCATTTTTCAGTTTTCCATGTATGAATTAGTTGAGAACATCGATTGGGAAATTTGACCATACAAATGCAAACACTGTGAATTAGGTGGAACTTTTCAGTGAAGGTAAAAATACAGGCACAGCTAATAACATGACTCACGTGGAATGCGTACGGGGAACCCTCTGAAAGACAAGAAGGATGACATATATATTTATTAAATTGTGTCAAATATGTTAAATGAGCTTAATATAATTGAAGAACAAGTTTTTTGTTTTCTTTTTGAGTTTTAATAGCCATAAAGGACACAGGAAATGTCATGCTGCTATGAAACAGATAAATGCAATTTTCAACTGAAACCCTGATCAGGAACTGACTTTTCCATCAACATGAATTTAAAACACTCTCCTTAATTTATAGCTGCAAAGAGAAAGAATGCAATCACAGAAAGCACAGGCAGGAAGGAAAAGTTCATTATTATGGAGAGACAAAGAGTTGTGGAATTGTGCAGCTATTTTCTCTAATGAACACTTTTTCACACCAATGGGAGGACTCATTAATGGGAGCCACCCTCCCTAGTAATACCAATAATGAGTACTTAAAGAGAGCTTTAAATTGGTTAAAACAAACAGCTGTACAAATGATAAAGAGTGAATAATGAAGGACTGAAAATAATGGCTCAGCACATGGTAATCAGACATGGTGAACGAGCCACTCAAGACCTTCCAAACAGGAAATCTGAAATACAAGTGGCATTAAAATAAAGACTTTTTGATTGACAGTATTTGTTTAGAGTTTTTACCAGTTTCTTACAGAGGCATAAAAATGAGAAAATCTATCAAATAACTATCTCACAAAAAAGGAGAAAGAAATAACAACAGTAAAAACAAAATCCCATCATACCCAAATCAGTTCATAAGGAAATTCTACCTCAAATTCAAAGAGAAAATAGTTCCAATGCTACATTCTACATAACAGAAAATGAAGAAAAACTTTTAAATAAATTCTATAAAAGTGATCAGATAAAGAAAGTACCAAAATTCCACCCAATTTATAGATTAATCTTACTATAAATACCCATGGAAAAATGGAGAAAAAAATCCTAAGAAAAATAAAGCAAACAGAATTCACTGTTCACATTAAAAAAACAATGCACCACATTTAAATAGAAAAGGATGGCAACAAAATCCAATGCCAATTTCTCGTAAAAATGCTTAGTAAAACAGTAATTATTGGAACTTTCATATGCATTTTTTAACATTGAAACACCAGATACATTCCCACCAAGGTTAAGGAGAGGACAACAAACTCATGATCTCCATTGTCTGTTAAACTTTCTTTTTGAGATATTAGCTGCTATAATTGAAGAGAAATCAATGAAAGGCATAATAATTGAAAAAGGGGTAAAATGCACAATACATGCAGCTTACAAAATTTTTAACAGTATGCATAAATTCCCATGACAAGCTCATATATACAAACAAAAAAGAATTCATTAATGTACCACAATATAAAATAAACTTATAAAAATCAATAGGGGAACAGTAGGTACTCTCTCTCTCATTCAATGCTGGTGGGAATGTAAAAGGGTACAGCCACTTTGGAAGACAGTTTTTCAGTTTATTATAAAATTAAACATAAACTTGGCATATGATACTAGAATCCCACTCATAGTTATTTATCCAGGTGAATTGTAAACTTAGGTCCACACAAAAGCCCATATGACAATGTTTTTTTAGCCTTAATTAAAATAACAACAACAAAAAAGGAAACTACCAAGTTGTTTTTCAACAGCATAATGGGTAAAAATACTGTGGTATATCCATACAATGGAATACTATTGAGTGATTATAAAAAAGAAATGAGCAATTGATTCATGAAGAAACATGAAATTATGTTGCTAAGAAAAAATAGTGAGACCAAAGGCTACACATACTATATGATTCGATCCACACGATGTTCTGGAATAAGCAAAATGATGGGGATAGCAATCAGACAAGAAAGTGAATTAAAGGTATCCAAATTGGGGCAGAAGAGATAAAATTTTCACTGTTTGCTGATGATATGATATTATATTTAGAAAATGCCAAGGATTCAACCAAGAAACTCCTGGAACTGATAAATGAATTTAGTAAAGTCTCAAGATAAAAAATCAATACACAGAAATCAGAGGCATTCATATATGCCAACAACAATCAAACTGAGAACCAAATCAAAGGCTCAATACCCTTCACAATAGCAACAAAGAAAATAAAGTACCTAGGAATATAGTTAACCAAGGAGGTAAAAGACCTCTACAGGGAGAACTATGAAACACTGAGGAAGGAAATAGCAGAGGATGTAAACAGATGGAAATCCATACCATGCTCATGGATCGGCAGATTCAACATCATTAAAATGTCTATACTACCCAGACTGATCTACAGATTCAATACAATACCTATTAAAATCCCATCAGCATTCTTCACAGATATGGAAAGCATAATTTTACGCTTTGTTTGGAACCAGAGAAGACCCCGCATATCAAAGCAATTCTAGGCAATAAAAACAAAATGGGAGGTATTAATATGCCAGATATCAAACTATACTACAAAGCTTTAGTAATTAAAACAATCTGGTATTGGCACAAAAATAGGAATATTGACCAGTGGAACACTGGCACAAAAATAGGAATATTGACCAGTGGAACAGATCTCAGAATCCTGATATAAAACCATCCTCATATAGCCATCTAATTTTTGACAAAGCAGACAAAAACATACGCTGGGGAAAAGAATCCCTTTTCAATAAATGGTGCTGGGAAAACTGGATAGCCACTTGTAGAAGGCTGAAGCAGGATCCACACATTTCATCTCTCACAAAAATCAACTCACGCTGGATAATAGACTTAAACCTAAGGTATGAAACTATTAGAATTCTAGAGGAAAATGTTGGAAACACTCTCCTAGACATCGGCCTAGGCAAAGAGTTTATGAAGAAGACCCCAAAGGCAATCACAGTAGCAACAAAAATAAATAAATGGGACATGATCAAACTAAAAAGCTTCTGCATAGCCAAAGAAATAGTCATGAAAGTAAACAGACAACCTATAGAATGAGAGAAAATTTTCATATCCTACACATCTGATATAGGGGCTGATAACTAGAATCTACTTAGAACTCACGAAAATCAGCAAGAAAAAAATCAAACAACCTTATCAAAAAGTGGACAAAGGACATGAACAGAAACTTTTCTAAAGAAGACAGAATAATAGCTAACAAACGTATGAAAAAATGCTCAACATCTCTAATCATCAGGGAAATGCAAATCAAAACTACAATGAGATATCACTCATTTCCAGTAAGAATGGCCTTTATTAAAATGTCCCAAAACAATAGATGTTGGCGTGGTTGCGGAGAGATAGGAACACTCCTACACTGCTTTCCATAGTTGATGAACTACTTTCCATAGTTCATCCTCTATGGAAACCAATATGGAGATACCTTAAAGAGATACAATTGGATCTACCATTTGATCCAGCAATCTCATTACTGGGCATCTACCCAAAATATCCAATGACACTCTACACAAAAGACACCTGTACTTGAATGTACATAGCAGCACAATTCATAATTGCAAAGCTGTGGAAACAACCCAAATGCCCATCAATTCATGAGTGGATTAATAAAATGTGGTATATATATATATATATATATACCACATTTTATTGTGGTATATATATATATATATATATATACCACATTTTATTAATCCATATATATGTGTGTATATATATATATATATATATACACACACACACACCATGGAGTACTATTCAGCTCTAAAAAACAACAGCGATATAGCACATCTTATATTTTCCTGGATAGAGCTGGAACCCCTACTACTAAGTGAAGTATCCCAAGAATGGCAAAACAAGCACCACATATACTCACCAGCAAAGTGGTATTAACTGAGCAGCACCTAAGTGGACATGTAGGAACTACATTAATTGGGTATTGGGCGGGTGGAAGGGGGGAGCCGGGTGGGTATATACATACATAATGAGTGAGATGTGCACCATCTGGGGGATGGTCACTCTTGAAGCTCAGACTTGTGGGGGGAGGGAGGGCAAGGGCATTATTTGAAACCTTAAAATTTGTACCCCCATAATATACTGAAAAAAAAACATGGGGATCAAAATCAGTAGTTGCCAGTAACTGGAGTAGTAGAATGGTTGTCAACAAAGGAGAATTTTAGTGTGAGGAAACTGGTTTGTATGTTACTGGTTTGTATGTTACTGTATAAAACTGTATGAACTCCAAACAGTTGTCAAAACTCTTAGATTTTTATATTACAAGAGTGAACTTTAATGTATGAAAACTAAAAACAACCACAGCAAGTCAACCAGGATGTCAAGATATCCTTACATGAAATGTAGACTTTGACAAATAAATTGAACTGTATTACAAATATTTGATATAATCACACTGAAGTAGTTGGTGTCAAAAAAAACTGACCTAATAAATTTTGTGAAATGGGATTTTGACTGGAAACTGTAAACCTAAAAAGACTAAGGAAGCTACACATGAACATTCTACTATAGCTGGCAAATTTGTTTCTCACTGGGGTATGGGTTAATTATTCTGAACTGTTTTACAAATACACCGGGGTTAAGCAAATATGTAAATGAATGGCACATGGCGGGAGCCAGGTGTCTTACTGTCAGAGAGGGGAGTGATGGTTAAGCAAGAAGGAACAAAACTGAGGGTGCTGGATTAGAGTCAGAAATACCAGTATGAATTCACATTTAGCTCGAGGGCTGGATATAGAAATGATGATAGATAACATGTGTACATAAATTGGTTAATATCCATTGAGAGGGCCTAGAAGCAATGACACCTGAGTAGCAACAAGGACACCCAATGCTCAGATTTTAGTTTCTGAAAACCATCCTCTGATAAAATGAGCCACTGCTTGGACTAATTAATGGCTGATTCCAAGGTGGTGGCAGAAAAATAAAAGATAAGCCTGGATTCCACTTTCATCTCTGAAGTTTGCTGTGCTACTTATGCTAGAAAGTAAGGAAATGATTAAAAAACAGAGGGGGCAGCTTGCAGAAACTTTCATTGGCTCAATGTGGTACAATTTTAGCACAAAATGAATAATGATGATAATGGATTATAACACAATAAATTAAAATTAATATATTAATCCATGTGGATAATTTTTGAAAATAAATTAAGCCATAGGACAAAAATAGAGCACTATGGGAGGTGGGTAATGAATAAATGTAAAAGGAATGTGTTAGGATGATTATTGAAAGTGTTGGCTAAAGTCTACTTGGGAAACAGGGTATTCACATAGTCTTAGAATATCATCCCATGAATTGCATGTTAATTACAATAGGAAAGGTACCTTTATAACCAATAAATTTAGTGAATAACACCTTAAGGAAATGATAAAACTTAGTATCACCAATAATGTGATAGAACTGGCATCATGTAGCATTTTTGCCAACATTAAAAAAAATCACAATCTAATTAGAGGAAGCAATTAGACATCTAATTTGAGGCTCATTCTATAAAGCAACTGGCTTGGATTTTTAAAAAACATCAATGTAATGAAAAACAGCCAATACAAGCTGGAAATTGGTTTCAGTTTAAAATAAAGAGACATGACAACTAAATACAATATAGGATACTGAATTTTCCAATAAAACTTCAGTGGGTGTTATTGAGACAATTGGGAAAATTTTGAATAAGGTCTTTATAATAGACTATAATTTGCTATCAATGTTATATATCTTGTGTATGATAATTATATTGGGCTCATGTTTGTGTAGAAGAATAGCATTGTTCTTAGGATGTTTATGCTAAAATATTTATGGGTAAGTTGTCATAATGGTCTAGGAGGAAAAAAGATGCCTCTGTCTTTATATTTATCTCTCTCTATTTACCTACAAACAGAGAGAAAGACAGAGAAATAGACTGAAATACAGAAATACAAAGCACACATGACAAAATAATATGTGTGACACAATTGACCTAGGTGAAGATGTATGGATGTTGATTATACTATTCTTTCAACTTTTCTGTAGATATGAAGCATTTCCAAAAAAAAGTTTGAGGAAATTAATATATATTAATATTTGTTTAACTTTTTGTGCATTTTTGAGTAACAGATACCAATACTATAGTAAAAACTTAGAAGGAACTCTGATACATAATTAGCCATAACAACTTTTCTGGGTTCAAGTATGTCTACTGATGCAAACACCCACCTGTCTTTTCACTCACAGACTCTAAGACAACTCTAAGGTACCCTACATATTTGGACTTTGTTTAAAAATTAACATTTCCATTCTGTCACATAATTTAATGTGACAATCAAACATGCAGTCCTTATAGAAAGATTTTCAATAAAATATTTTTAAATGTTAACGTTTGACACTTAAAAATAGATGTACTCCAACTTTGGGAAAATAGTCAACTTATAAACACCACCATTTATTTGGCACCTAATATGTGACTGGTACCATTCTCATTATTTTGCATGAATAATTCATAAGTCCAACAATAACTCTATAAAACAAATTATAGAGCCAGGATTTAACCAATATCTGTTTCTTTCCAATCCCTAGCTCTTATCAATATATACAAATAAATTCTAATTTTTCCAACATATCAGGATGTAGAGTTATAGAATATAATTTAACAAATAACTTTTACTAATAAGGGACAGAATTAAAATGTGTTCTTTCTACTCTGTCTGACAATTTTAATATTCCTCTTGAAAAGATCTGTCTCCTGAGGTTATACCTGTAGGTATAAAAAAATGACAGAAATACTTGAATAAGAGGTTCTTTAATCAAGTAGTTTTATAATTGATCTTCAGCAGAGTTAATTTTCTCAAACTAAGATACTAGAACTAGGCAGCTTTTACTTTCCAATTCTCTTGCTTTTATCTTGCAGATCATCACAACCCCTTCCTCACAATTCCAAAATTAAGATAGACAATACAGATTGATTTATTGATCTTTGTTAAATTAAATACACCAGAAACCACAGTGTATATTATATTGACATCGCTAAAGTATTCATAAGTTGTGACCTTACTCTATTTTAGAGTTTATTTTATCTATCACTTTAAAAAATAAAAATTGCATGTAGAGTGAAGTAACTCTTCCTCTCCCTTTCTTACTGTCTTTCTCTCACACACACACCACTAGATTTCTAACAAAATCTTTGGTAGTACTTCTCCTTAGTATTTCAGATTGTTAGTAACTGTAATTTAGTGTTCTTTAATGCCATGGGAAGAATGAGCTTCTAAAATACATAAATTAATCTAGTCAGATGAGTTTTATATGTTTTTTTAATCCAAAGCTTAAAGATTGTTTTGTTTTCTACCCTAACAGACTCAAAAGAGAAAAGCAGTTTCTACACAACAGAGAAATGGGGGTTATAATATAACAATCCAAAGAAAGTGTTTCCAAAGAGCTCATGCTCCTGGAACATCTGAAAAATATTGATCCTAGAAAGCAAATGAAACAGCACATTGATCTCAGAATAAAAACAGGCAGATGAAAACAGGTGGAGAGGAGTCTTAGCAATAAAGAAAGGCACAGCTCACTGACAGGGTTGAAGGAAGAGTGGGAAAATGTGAAAGTACAGAAAGATTTTAAGGTGAAATAGACAGATAGTCTTAATCTAAAAGTTTAAGGCAAGGTCATCAGTGATTAATAAAGCATGAAGATTTTAAGGAAAGCATTGAAGTGGAGGAAAGTTATAAATTTGTTGGATTTTATTTCCAGCTAAGCCTCCAAATAGTGAGGATTTCAGAAATCACTAAATTTCAGAGATTCAGTTTTTGTATGTGTAAAAAAGAGCAGTGAAAGCAACATTCCAGACATAGGACTGCTGCAAAGATCCGCTGGGGAGTTTGTTGAAAAATATATATCTTCAAATTCTCCACCCAAAGGGATTCTGGCAAGGCAGCATCAGATTTGGGAATCTATTGAACCAAATAATCATGAAGGTCTAAATAGCCAGCATACTTCCTAACATATGTTCTATAAGAAAATCACAGAATCATGGAAGATCCCAACACACACTGAGAGCAACAGTAAATGGTAAACTTCTCTTAATAGAAAATAAATAATATTGAACTGAGGTTCTTGTCTTGTATACTGTCTTCTTATGAACCACCCCCTGCCACATATACACTTGTTATCTAAGCCATTAGTCTAGAAAGTATTCTTGAATTTTTCCTGTCTTTCATTTCACCTCCTTCCTCACCACCAAACACTCACCTGGAATCAGTGAGTGAGCAAACCAATTATAATTAAGAAAAATAGCAATTCTTCTGTTATTGATCAAATTAAGGATACCTGGGGCTTATATTTCAGATGAAGATATACCTGACTACCCTGGATTATGGATTTTGGTAGGGCAATTCCTTAAATGGCAATCTAAACCATTATTTATCTGATATTACACTTTTAATAGCTGAATTATTTAAAAGTAAATCAAAGACAATATACAGAAAAATTATAATTAATGTGATTTGGTTGTTGTAGGTCAATCATAGTGTTTTTACTTTATTTATTTATTTTGATTTCAGGATATTATGAGGGTACAAACATTTTGGTTACATGTTATGACTTTGCCACACTCAAGCCACGGTTTCAGGCATGACCTTTCCCCACTACAAGACTAACAGTGTCCATTAGTTGTGAGTTTACCCACCCCCACCCCATAACCTCCAATCCCCAATGAATACAACTACCATGTGAACACCTTAGTATTGATCAGTCAGTGCCACTTTGGTGGCGAGTACATGTGGTGCTTATTCTTCCATTCTTGTGATACCTCACTTTGGAGGATGGACTGAAGCTTTATCTAGAAAAATATAAGAGATGCCACATCACCATTGTGTTTTATAATTGAGTAGTGTTCTATTGTATACATATACCATATTTTTTATTAATCCACTTATGGATTGATGGGCACTTGGGTTGTTTCCACATCATTACAATAGTGAATTGTGCTGCCATATGCATTTGAGTGCAGATGTCTTTATTATAGAATGGCTTTTGTTCCTTTGGGTAGATGCCTAATAGTACTATTGCTGGATCAACTGGTATTTCTATTTTTAGTTCTTTGAGATATCTCCAAATTCTTTTCCACAGAATCTGTACTAATTTGCAGTCCCACCAGCAATGTAAGAGTGTTCCTATCTCTCCACATCCTCGCCAGCATTTGTTGTTTTGGGATTTTTTGAAAAAGGCCAATCTCACTGGGGTTAGGTGATATATCATTGTGGTTTTGATTTGCATTTCTCTAATGATTAGAGATGTTGAGCATTTTTTTATATGATTGCTGCCATTATTCTGTCTTCTTTTGAAAAGCTTCTGTTCATGTCCTTTGCTCATTTATTGATGGAGTTGTTTGATTTTTTTCTTGTTGATTCTTTTGAGTTCTAGATAGATTAATGTTATCAGCCCTTTATCAGATGTGTAGAAAGCAAATATTTTCTCCCATTCTGAAGATTGTCTATTCGCTGTAATGATAGTTTCATTGGCTGTGCAAAAGCTTTTTAATTTGATCAGGTCCCATTAATTTATTTTTGTTGCTGCTGTGATTGCTTTGGGGTTCTTCCTCAAAAATTCTTTGCCTAGACCAATGTCTGAAGAGTCTGCCCTACATTTTCTTCTAGGATTCTTAAGGTTTCATGCCTTAGGTTTCAGTCTGTTATCCATCATGAATTGATTTTTGTAAGAAGTGAGAGGTGGTGATCCAGTTTCAATTTTCTACATGTAGTTATCCAGTTTTCCCAGCACCATTTATTGAAAAGACAGTATTTCCCCTAGAGTATATTTTTGTCTGCTTTGTCAAAGATTAGATGACAATATTCAGATGGTTTTATCTCTGGATTCTCAGTCCTGTTCCAAAGGTCTATGTCTCTGTTCTTGTACTTGTACCATACTGTTTTAGTTTTATAGCCTTGTAGTACAGCTTGAAGTCTGGTAGACTGATACCTCCCAGTTTGTTCTTTTTACTTAAGATTCGAGGGGAGAGGGGAGGCAAGGGCAATGTAGGCAACCTTAATGTTTGTACTGCCATCATATGCTGAAAATAGAAAAGATTACTTTCACTATATGAGGTCTTCTCTGGTTCCATACAAAGCATAGAATTATTTTTTCTAGGTCAGTAAAGAATGATGATGGTACTTTGCTAGGGATTGCATTAATTCTGTAGATCAGTTTTAACAATGTTGATTCTGCCAATCCATGAGCAAGGTAGATTTTTCCATGTTTATTTCTTCTACAATTTCTTTTGTTAGTGTTTTGTAGTTCTCCCTGTATATGACTCTCACCTCTTTCGTTAAATATATTCCTAGATATTTAATTTTCTTTGAGGCTATTATAAAAGGCACTGCATTTTTCATTTGATTTTCAGCTTGACTGTTATTGGCATATATGAATGCCTCTGATTTGTGTATTGTTTTTGTACCCTGAGACTTTACTGAATTCATTTATCAATTCCAGGGGTCTCTTGGTTGAATCCTTGGGGTTTTCTGGATATAACATCATATCATCAGCAAAGAGTGAGAATTTGATCTCATCTGCCCCCACCTGGATGCCCTTAATTCCCCTCTCTTGTCTAATAGCTCTAGCAAAAACTTCCAGCACTATATTAAATAGAAGTAGAGATAGTGGGAAGTAGAGATACTGTCTGGTTCCTGTTTTAAGTGGGAATGGTTTCAATTTTTCTTCATTCGGTATGATATTGGCTGTGGGTTTATTGTACACATCCTTAATAATTTTAAAATATGCCCCATCTATTCCTATTTTGTTAAGAGTTCTTATCATAATGGTGTGCCGGACTTTGTAAAATGCCTTTTCTCCATCTATTGAGAGAATCACATGGTCATTTTCCTTGCTTTTATTTGTGAGGTGTATTGCATTTATAGATTTGCATATGTTCAACCAGTATTTCATCTCTGAGATAAAGCCCACCTGGTCATGGCGAATTATTTTTTTGATATGCTGTTGGATTCAATTTGCTAAAATTTTGTTGAGGATTTTTGCATCTATATTCATGAGGGATATTTGTTTGTAGTTTTCTTTTTTAGTTATGTCATTTCCTGGCTTTGATATGGTGATATTGGCTTTGTAGAATGAGTTGGGGAGTATACTATCTTTCTCAATGTTGTAGAATAATTTGTGTAGCATAGGTATGAGTTCATCTTTGTATGTTGGGTAAAACTCTGAAGTGTAGCCATATGGTCTGAGACTTTTCCTTTCTGGAAGGTTTTTAATTGCTTAATTGCTTCCAATTTCTGTGCTTCACATTGATCTGTTTAGTTTTATTTCCTCGTGGGTGAACTTAGGGAGGTTGTATGTTTCCAGGAATTTGTCTATTTCCTCCACATTATGTAGTTTTGGGGCATATAGGATTTTATAGTATTTAAAGGTAACGTTTTTGTATTTCCGTGATGTCTGTTGTGACCTCTCCTTTTTCATTTCTAATTGAGTTTATTAGAGTCCTTTTCCTTCTAGTTTTGTCAATTTAATAAGAGGGTTGTCAATTTTGTTTACCTTTTTAAAAACCCAGCTTTGAACTTAGTTATTTCTTTTGTTCTGCCAGGTTTGGAATTGATTTGCTCTTCCTTTTCCAGTTCCTTGAGACTGTTTGTTAGTTTATTGGTCTTTGAGTTTTCTGTTTTTTGGATGTGAGCATTTAATGCTATTAGTTTTCCTCTCAGGAGTGCTTTTGCTGTATCCCACAGATTTTGATAACTTGTGTCCCCGTTATCATTTAGTTTGAAAAATCTTTTGATTTCCTTCTGTATTTCCCACTTGACCCAATAATTTATTCAACAATAGATTGTTTAATTTCCTTGACTTTGTGAAGTGGTAAATATTTCTATTGGAATTGAACTCTAATTTTACACCACTATAATCTGAGAAGATACACAATATAATTTCTATTTTTCGAATTTTTTGAGGTCTGATTTGTGGCCTAGTATGTGATCAGTTTTGGAGAAAGTTCCATGTGCTAATGAGAAGAATGTATATTTGGTTTTATTTGAGTAGAATGTTCTGTAGATGTCTGTTAAACCCTTTTGTTCTAGAGTTCTGTTTAAGTCCATAATTTCTTTGCTTATTTTCTGTTTGGAAGATTTGTCGAGTTCAGTCAGTCAGGTGTTGAAATCCCTGATCACTATGGCATTATTGTTTATAATGCTATTTAGATCAGACAGGGTTTGCTTTATGTATCTGAGTGCTCCTATGCTGGGTGCATAAATATTAAGAATTGTTAGGTCTTCTTGTTGGATCTTCCCTTTCACCATTATATAGCATCCCTCTTTGTCCTTTCTTACTTGTGCAATTTTAAATCTTACATTATCTGAAATAAGTATAGCTACCCTGCTTTCTTTTGGCTTCCATTTCCCTCGAGGATTGTTTTCCATCCCTTGACTTTTAGCTTGAAAAATATTTGAGGGTTAGATGCATTTCCTGTAGATAGCAGATACTAGGCTTGTGGATCTTTATCCACTGTGCCACTCTGTGTCTCATTAGAGGACAATTCAAGCCATTCACATTTATTGAGTGGATTGATATTTGAGGTGGATTTCCATTCATATTGTTGGGTGAATTTCTATTGTTTTGTTTTACTTCTTGAGCCATCATGGAATCCAGGTTCTAGACTTTAACTCTTGAGTGATTTTAGTTTGGAGAGTGTCCATTGTGTTATTCAGTGTGTAATGCAGGTCTGAGTACTTCCTGTAGGGCTGGTCTGGTCTTTGCAAATCCACCAGTGATTGCTTGTCTGGGAAGGTCTTTATTTCTCCCTCTTTGATGAGGCTTAGTTTTGCTGAGGAGAGAATTCTAGGTTGGTCATTTTTCTTTTTTACAATGTTAGGGATAGGTACCCAGTCCTTTCTGGCTTGTAAAGTTTCAGTTGAGAAGTCTGCAGTTAGTCTGATAGGTTTTCCTTTGTAGGTTATCTGCTATTTTCACCTCACTGCTCAAAGGATTGCTTGTTTTGTGTTTCCTTTGGTCAGTCTAATAACTACATGATGTGGTGATTGTCTTTTCACATTGAGTCTTCCAGGAGTTCTGTGTGCTTCTTGTATCTGGATATCTGGCCAGGCCAGGCATATTTTCCTCCATTATTCCATGAAATACGTTTTACAGCTCCTGTGTATTTTCTTCTTCTCTCTCTTGGATGCCTATGATTATTATATTTCGCTTCTTTATATAATCCCACGTTTCATGTATGTTTTGACCTTGTCTCTGATTTCTGTGTTCTTTTTTTCCATCCAATTTGTTTAGCACATAGACATTATCTTCAAGCTCGGAGATTCTTTCCTCTGAGTCATCCATTCTGTTCTGGAGGCTTTCAAGTTTCTTGAATGCCTCCTTCATTTCCAAATTTTCTGCTTGGTTTTTCCATAGTATTTCAATTTATTTAGATAATTTTTCATTTATTTCCTGTATTGTTCTTGTGGCTTCTTTATGTTTGGATTCTATTTTCTCTTCACTTCCATTGAGTTTTCTTACAATCCATATTCGGAATGCTTCCTCTATTAGTTTAATCATATCATGTAAGTTGGTATTTATTGATGGAGATCAAATGTTTTCTTTTGGGGGTGACTTTTCTCTCTAATATTTCATGCTTCTTATGTTCTTTTGCTGATTATTTCTCATCAGGTAACTTTGTGGAGACCTGGGGGTGCTGGGGCTGGTTTATAGCCTTATCTCCAAGTCCCCAGTGGGACATTCCTTGACAGTGCTAGGGTGATGTGCTCTGGTCCTGTATTGCCTTAGAGGTGTTTTAGCCTGTTGTGTTCTCTCTGACCTGTTGTCTTCACCTCTTGACAAAGGAGATTAGTGAATTTGAACCCTTTGCTTAAGCTTGCAGGTGGTGAATCACTCTTGTGTGTATGACTCTGTTGCCCCCCAATAGTTTGGGATGGAAAGCATTGTGTTGAGCTATGGGGTTACCCCCTCTGTTGTTGCTTGTAGTTTGCATGGAGGAGTCAATTATCAAGATATTCCAATGTCTTTGTGTTGGGTTCTAAACCCCAAATGGGGTATACAAATGCCCCGATCTTTGGGAAATGTCTTGTTACTCTCAAGGGTAACTTGAGCCCTGTTGGCACTTTAAGTGGGGTAAGGGAAACAGGTACCTGCAAGCCTGAGAGCATATACTTCTGTGGTTGCTTGAGCTGCTACTAGGGGAGAGCTGCTAACATGTTATTCAGAGCTCTTTCGCTATACTTGTGAGGCAGCTCCAGGTGGGGGGGTGTCAATTGGTGCCATTGCTGAGGACTCTGGCCATTATTTTCCTTCCCAGTCCACAAGCCCCAAAGCTGGCAGTGGGCCTGGGCACCAAGGGTGAGCCCTACTGTTTTGTTCTTATCAGATGATCAAAACCAACTTGCTGGACCGAATGAACAGTCTTCCCCCTTTTGCTTAGTTCCAAGGTCCCAAAGAGTCATGCCAGTTACACAGAAAAAGTGACTTTTCTTCCTTCTCCCCTTTTCGAAGGGCGGAGTCCGCCTTGGCTGACTGGGGGAGGGTTGTTGCTGGAAACCACTGCACTTCCCAGCCCAGAAAACATCTTCTCTTGTTTCTTCCCTCCTCCAAGGGTGGGGTCTGCTTTGCCAGAGAGAAATTCAAGCTGCCAGGAGGAATACTGCCTATGGCCACCACTTGTCCCAGTCTAGAAAGCCACTCTTCTCCTCACTCCACACCTCCAAGGGTGGTGCTTGCCCGCTTGCCTGAAACACAAGTGGTTGGGCCAGGGGGAAGTGTGCTGCCTGAGGCCGCTGTGTGACTCAGTCCAGAAAGCAGCCTCTCTAGTCACTCTCAGAAAGCAGCCTTTCTAGTCACTCTGCACCTCCGGGTGGGGGGGGGCGCTCTTCCTGCTGGCACAAAATGGCAAGTGGCCAGGTTGTGGGGAGAAATGTTCAGAAAGCAGCTTCTCTCGTTACTCCCCTCCTTCAAGGGCAGGGCCTGCTCTGTTGGGCAGGGGCAGGGGCATTGCCTAAAACTGCTATCTGAGCTTGCCTTGCTGGGCTGGAGAAGGGGTCGTGTCCAGAACTTCAACCCACCACAGCATTTCTAGGCTGTGGACCCCCAAAATGGCAGCTACCCACCCACAGAGAGCCAGCACTGTAGGTGACTGCTCAGAGGGTGAGACGCTACAGGTGCTGGGTTTGGTAGGCTGTCTCAACAAGCCACTGGCTATCCCCACCACTTCCCTGACCCTCAGTCTCACGTCAGTCCAGTAGAGGGTCCTGCACTCTCTGTCCCACCCTGTGCCAGTCGAATATTCTGGGGTTTCCAGGGGCAGAGCTTCCCTTTGGGCATTCACCTCCTTTGTTCTGGCCCCAGTGACAACCAGAGGCAAAGTGCCTGTCTCCAAACTTCCTCCTGCAGGCCCAGGAAGTGTCCACTCAGACCAGTCCCTCCTCTGCCCAGTTTGGACCTAGCACAGAGCACTGGCGTATTCAAAATGTTTCCCGCTTTTATCTCTTTTCCACACAGCCTGTCTTCACATGCCACAACTTTGCATTGACTTCAGGGGCTTCCTTGCCCGAGTAGATGTGGAGGTAGGTGGAAGAAGAGTCATCCTTCTGTGGGTCAGATCACACTACCCTGGCTGGCCGACAGGTGTGGCCGTCCCATGCCCTATTCCCTATTGTATATCTTGCACTCTCCAGACTTTTCTGTTGATTCTCCAATTCACCTTTTTTTTTTTTTTTTTCCAGTGCTGCTTGTCTGCAGATTCATGATGCTGTTCTTGTGGGAGAGCGATCCACTCATGTGTAGCTGTCTGCATTCTTCACCTCCTACTCTGAGCAGAGCCAGAAGTCACCATTAATCTGCCATTTTTTCCTCTCTTATCATGTTTTTAAAATTAAATCAATTCTCAGGGACCCTAGTGATGAATATGAGAGCCCAAAAAGTGTGTATATTGTAGTAGGGGTGAAAAATGTATATTTCCCTGGAGAGATTATGTATAGCCTACCTGTGGGAAAATTAGTTTTCCTTCTTGGTATACAAAACATGCATATTTTAGTATTGCACTTACATAATTAGAGTTCAAACAGGATGCTTCCCTCTCCACTTGTGGTTGAGTTTTCCACCTTGTAAGTGACAGAATACTAAAAAGTGACTATAAACCCTTCACTTCCATGTGCAGAATTTGAATGTTTCCAAGAAATTCTTCCTTGTATCCTAGTAGACCCATAAATCAGATGAGGGTTGTGAAAAAGAGGTCAGACACAAAAAGAAGTGGCTTGATGAATAAATATCTTTAGAGAAAGTTGTTGTCATAATCACAGTCCTCTTCTTACAGGGAAGGGATGAAAGTATTGATCTATGGAAAATGCCAAGCTTAGGTGCCTAACTCATAACCGAGATAAAGGGACAGAGGACTGGAGACTTTTAGAGGCAAAGGAAGGGCTAATTGTTTTGGTGATGGAGAATAAGCACAAGGAGAATTGGCTTCCCTCATCTACCAGGCCCATCCAGAGAGGCTACTTTCACATGGACCAAAAGTTTGAAACCAGCCAGCCACATAGGACCTGACCTGTTCCACTACTTCTCTTTCCTCCCCTAGGTTTTGAACCTGGCCAGGAACACTGTTGCTGCTGACGAAAGGAGATGAGGTCTGCCCTTCCCTACTGCAGATGCCAGGCTGAGCAAGGATAGGATGGGAAGAGTTATTCTCTTTAGATAGATGGGAAACTCCTGAAGAGCACAGGTATTCTTTGCATATATGTTTATTTTGCTTTCCTTATTATAAATTCAATCCATATTGGTTATATAAAGTATAAAAAAGAGAGAGGAAAAATGATAGAAATGACTCAGTATCCCTTACAATAAAATATTTATTATATAAAATTAAATTTTGATTCTACTATTTATAAAATTATATATTCTGCTGTTCTTTAAGAATACAGAAAAAGAGTTAAGAATATATGCTTTGGGCCTTCCAAACTGAGCTCAGCTCTTTAATAGGTATATGACATTGAAGAGTCAGTTAATTTCTCTTATCCTCAATTTTCTTGCATATAAAATGAGGCTAATAAAACCTACTTAATTGGATTGTTATGAAGATTAGCATGAGATAATATATGTGAAGGATTTATCACAGAATCTGATATGTAATATATGATCTAAATTTAAAGCTAGTGTTATTAACAGATCATAAGAGTTTTTCTTGAATACTTAGATAAGAACTATTTCATGTAGTTGAATATGTACTATTGACAAAAAGGTGCTAACTGCCCCCTACATCCCTAAATATGGACTTACTAAAATTTTCAAATTTTCCTTTTTTGAAATTTCTTCCATAATTCATGTGCTGCTTAACATTCTTATATATACATTTTGTGCTCATCTCTTATTGTTTCCTTGGATTATTTACTATTACTATACAAAAGGGTAGTGGAATTTTCAAAAAACTAAAAATCCACTAGAATTTTTCATTTCTTTTTTTCCTATAGTGTTTTTTTTTATTTCAGCCTATTATGGTGTTACAAATTTTAAGGTTTCATATAATGCCCTTGCCCTCCCTCGCCCTACAAGTCTGAGCTTCAAGAGTGACCATCCCCCAGACGGTGCACATCTCACTCATTTTGTCTGTATATACCCACCCTATAGTGTTTTACATAAGACCTGTGACATAATAGCCATTGATCAAAGACTGAAGAATATAATAAACTAATACAGAATAAATCAATAGATGAATGATTGAATGAGTAGATGAAATATGTATTCAAAGGAGTGTCCTTCTCAGGACACTGATCAGTGTAATGCAGTTTTCAGTTCCCAGATAGGTAGATCAAAAATAAATAGTCCTATAGAATTTGGGTAGGACTTTGCTTTCTATAAAATTTGAAAATTAGACATGATATTATTAATAAACATTTGTATCATTACAAATATAAAGTTCCCCTTTAAGGAATCTTTAATTGAGTAGTTTCATGCAACATTAACTCTACTGTAAAGCTTTCTGGAATTGGCCTGGTAATTCTATTTACAGAAAGGAATGGAGGTTTGGTTTTGTTTCATTACAGAATTAGCAGTTTCACTAATGACTGGAAAATTGTTCTTGCTGCAGGTGAGGGAAAACATTTTAAAAGAATAATGATAACTTAATGCAGAAGTTCCCATACTGTTTTGCACATTAGCATCACTCGGGGATCTTTTGAAAATTTCAAAACACAGCTCCACTCGTTACCCCCCTAGACCAATGAAATCATAATCTCCACCCCAAACCAATTAAGTCATAATCTCTAGGGGTGAGACAGAGACACATTCATATGTTTCACATTTATTTTTTATTGAAGCATCCAAGCTGATTGCAAGCAAGTTTGGGAACTACCAATGGCTTGGCATATGGAGAAGTTTCTGGTTTATATTAGCAGAAAGAGCAGGCACTCTGCATTAATTTTAACATTCCACCATGCACTGTTAAAACTTTATTGCATGCCTACTAAATCTGCTGTGGAGAAAAATATATCTCTGGAAACCCCAGTGTGCACAGTTATTATACTTCTCCCATTACTCTGTAATTGGCAAGAGTGTATTTGTCTGTCATGGAAATAACCACATCTGAATAGACATTCAAATAGTACATTTATACCCATTTAGTCTCATGTTATCATACTGTATAAACAAATCCCATGAATATATTTAAGTAGCTCAGTTTACAAGGTTTCTTAACTTGACATTAGAATAACTTTTGAAGATATTGAAACTTTTACATTTATTAAGACTTCAAATAATGTTTATAATGAAGAAAAACCTAAGTTAAATTATAGCATTATTCTAGTAATACCTCTGAATCTCAATTTCCCATAAAATCTTTTATTATTATTTTATTTATTTATTTATTATTTATTTATTTATTATCTTTTTAAGCTCAAGGTTGCTTTCAACAACTCTTGTCTTCTTAAAAATACTCTCCTTATTTTCTTTTCTTTATATTTTATTTCAGAGTATTACGGGGGTACAAATGCTTTGGTTACATAAATTGCCTTTGCACCACTTGACAAGCGTGCCCATCCCCCAGATAGCATGCATCACATCATTAGGTGTGAATTTACCCATCTCCTTCTCCTTGCCTCCCACCTGCCTGACACCCTATGAATGTTAATTTCCATATGTGCATGTTAGTGTTGATCAATTAGTACCAATTTAATGGTGAGTACATGTGGTGTTTATTTTTCCATTCTTGTAATACTTCACTTAGAAGAATACACTCCCCTTCTACCCAGGATAATACAAGAGATATTAGTTCACCATTTTTTAGGGCTGAGTAGTACTCCGTGGTGTACATATACTACATTTTATTAATCCACTCATATATTGATGTGCACTTGGGTTGATTCCACATCTTTGCAATTGTGAATTATGCTGCTATAAACACTCGAATGCAGGTGTCTTTGTTATAGAATATCTTTTTTTCCTTTGGGTAAATACCCAGTAGTGTGATTGCTGGATCAAATGTATAACAGTTCCACTTTTAGTTCTTTGAGGTACCTGCACACTACTTTCCATAGAGGTTGTACTAGTTTGCAGTCCCACCAGCAGTATATGAGTGTTCCTATCTCTCCACATCCACACCATCATTATTCTTATGGGACTTTTTGATAAAAGCCATTCTCACTGGAGTTACATGATATCTCATTGTGGGTTTGATTTGCATTTCCCTGATAGGATGTTGAGCATTTTTTCCTATGTTTCTTGGTCATTAGCCTATCTTCTTTGAAAAGTTTCAATTCATGTCCTTTGCCCACTTTTAATGGCATTGTTTGATTTTTTTCTTGCTGATTTTCCTGAGTTCTATATAGTTTCTAGTTATAAGCACTTTATCAGATGTATAGCATGCAACTATTTTCTCCCATTCTGTAGGTTGTCTATTTGCTCTAGTGATAGTTTCTTTGGCTGTGCAGAACTTTTTAATTTGATCAGGCTCCATCACACATCTTACTTGCTGTCCTAGTCCCAGAGCTTGTAAAGGTGACCCCATCAAATCTTAAATTAAAAAGTATTCATCTTTGTAGTCAAAAGGTACAAACCCTCAGTTACATAGGAGAAGTAAGTGTGAAGTTTTTCTTGGAGAACAATTGAAGAGCATAATGAATATAGTTAATCACTAAATGCTGTACATTTCAGTATCACAAAGAGTAGATTTATAATGTTCTCATCATAAAAAATTAAATATTCGAGGTGCTGGATATATTAATTAGCTTAATTTAATCATTCCACATTGTATTCAAAATCTGTAATATCACTTTGTGCCCTATAAATATATACAACTATAATTTGTCAATATATAATTAAAAATAAATAAATCTTATAAATACCCATCATCAGAAGAAAATGGGGTTCTCATTTTCTTATTCCACAGATAAATTCTTAGATTAATAAACATCTCAAGGTAACATAATGAAAATGTACAGACAATTCTGTTTATTTGCTTTCGCAGGAAACAATTTCTGAGAATCATCCTCCCTACTTGCTGGATGCAATTTCATTTCTCTAGGATCTGGACAGGAAGAAATGGAGCAGTAAGGAGAGAGAGGGCACTTCTGACTTGGGTGGGGTTTCTTTCTTTCTTCTCTGGCAGATGCTAAAGCTGACATCTCTGGGTAGGTCTGGAAGATAGTTAAAGCTGAGTCACTGCCTGTTGGACATAAACTCTTGTTTTTCATGTGTTCCCTACAAGGCTCTTCTTTTCTCAGTTCTGGTGATCTGGGTGAATGCCATTGGTTACTCCTTTCTCAATCTACAGAAAATCTTTGTGTTGAAGACCCCTGTCAGTTACTCAAGGTTCTAAAAGATGAGGGCCAAGATAACCACACACTCATTCTCTCCCATATGGATGTGTCTGGTGCATGCAAAACATCCCAAGAATTAACAGTCTCCAGGAATCCCACTCAATGTCAACACAGAATCATGCTCTAGACCGTCCCACCAAAAAAGTTACTCAGCCAACCCTCTGGATGCTGTCTACATTTCTATGGTGGTTACAACCCAGATTTCTGTTCCATGATAGAGAGGCAAGGAAAAATTTCTGCAAATTATCTTTTTTTGTGAATTTTGTGTATGCTAGAAAATGATTTTCATACACTCATTAGGTAACCTCCATTTATTTTCTTATGCTTTGGTCAAAACTAAAATGTGACTAGTTCTAAGATTCTGCCTGTTATATTTTGGTTTCTGTGCTCTCTCTCCAAATACTTTATGAAACAGGCTCAAAAAATGCAAACTAGTTTGATGTGATCCCACTTGTCAACTTTAGCCTTTGCTGCCTGTGCATCTCGGGTTGTATTAAAAAACTTTTGCCCAGACCAACGTCCTGAAGTGTTTCCCCAATGTTTTACTGTAGTAGTTTCATAGTTTTAGGTCTTACATTTAAGTCCTTAAATCCATTTTTATTTTTATATATGGTGAGAGATAGTGGTCTAGTTTCATGAAAGTTGTGAATAGAATAGTAGTTACCAGAGGGTGGGAAGGCTACAGGGGAGGTGGGGATATAGAGAGGTTGGTAAGTAGGTACAAGACCACAGTTAGAAGGAATAAGTTCTAGTCTTAGATAGTACAGTAGGGCAACTATAATTAACAATAATTTATTGTATATTCCTGAATAGCTAGAAGAGAAGATGTGGGATATTCCCAACACAAAGAAATAATAAATGTTTGAGGTGATGGATATCCCAATTACCCTGATTTGATTATTACATATTGTATCCATGTATCAAAGTATCACATGTACCCCATAAATATGTATAACTATTAGGTATCAATTAAAAATAAAATAAAAAATGAAAACTTGCATATTTAAAATGCATACAAAAAAATCAAAGCTAGAGCTACAAAGCCCATTAAGACTTTGTTAATGTCTGCTCTTGAGGCTAAGAAGGTAGGTAAATTGTAAAGAGCTGTACATGTTAAAAAAAAATGAGAATATACCATATATCAAGAAAGTAAAGATAAATAAAAAGAAAATTCTGAAAGGAAATTAAGAAGATAGAGAAAACATGAAGATGGGGATAATATTTCAATGGAACTGTAAAGAATATATGTGTTTTCACTGGTATAGTTCATCTCCCAGTTGTCAGAAACACATTCTCTATACCTACTATTCTCAATCACATACTTCTGCATGGAACCTACTTACTATTAACACAATAACTGAGTATTGGAAGAACACTTATCATACATGGAAAGCAAAAAAAAAAAATCCTCATTGTCACTTATGTTGAAATCAATAACTACATCATGTCTTTAAAAAAATGTTTCTTTAGGTCTAATTTAACTGGACACTTACCATTTTATAACACATACATATTTGGCACTGCTACAATGATTGTCATATTTTATGATCTTTTAAGCTGAAAAAGTTAAATATCTGTGTATTAGTTATTAACTAATCTTAAAAAATTTGAGGTTGCCAAGCCAATAAATTTTCACATGTATGAAACTGTAGTAACAATAATATTTAATAGCTTACATTTACTGAGGTTTATTCTCGGCCAGGCAGTATGCTAAGGAATTTACATGCATGATCTCCTCCAATTTTTACATAACCCCAGGGACCTAGTTATTATAACCATTATGCTTATTAACAGATGGAGGCTCAGAAGCATTATGATTTCCAAAGCCAATAAATAGCGACCTAGGATCCAGCCTAGGCAGGGTAAGTACAGCGCCATGTTCTTAACCACTACAACTTTCTTCTCTCTCTAATTTCCAACTATAGTACAGGCATCCCCATTCAAATTAGAATTTTTACATAGTTTAAATGTTACATTTATATCCTATACATTTATTTGCATACCATTGTTGTTTATTATGGAATAAAACTTGGAAGATTTTTGTAGCCTGTTAGTAATAGACTATTTATAATATTGTTCCATAGATTACATACCCTTTGGTTAAAAAAGTTATATTTATCTGTGTATGGCCCTGACATGAGCCAATAAGTAAAAACTTCATTTATTAAAAGGTCACCTATTCAACTCAGTTAGAAGCTCACAAAATACCACTTGGATCAACTATAAATGTATGATTGTTGAAGGGGTGAGTCCATAACTGAATAAATGAATGCCCTGCTCTATAAGGGTCAATTAACATAGCTAGTCTATGCATGCATGAGACTGTGTTGTTTATGTGTGTGTTTTGATATCTCAACAATTATAGTTAACCTTCAATTGTTTTAAGTCACTTCTGCAATGGAAAGATACTCATTTCACTTTAAAGGAAATGAATCTGATTATAGTTCATTACTGCTTTCTTCAACATTGAGAAAATAAATTCCCCACTAGCTAGGATGTTAGGATAAAAACTGCCCCTAAAATGAGAAAATAACCATAATGAATACTAATATTAACATTGGTGGAAAAGTAAAAACAAAACAAACAAAAACCCAAAACAACAGCTGAAGTAGGGTGTGGAGATAAGACATTTCAGTGTCAATTACTACTTCTCTCTGTAGTGGTAAATATGTTCCCTGTTTATGTGAAATCTATGATTTATTCTTTTTCACTTGGAAGAATTTTACCATACCCAAAGGGAGAACTGTAAGATTACTACCATTTCTAAACTCAAACATCAGGAGTGAAAATCCTACCCACTGGCAAAATAAATATTTTAATAATCAACAAAATATCCATATCAGAGATGCTGTTGTAAGTTGTCATTGATAACAGAGCTATTTCAAACTTTCATTTCAACACTGCTCATGCATTTCAACACTGCTTAGCATTTCAGATCAGACAACCAAGGATCCCTGACTCCTGCATCATTAAATACAAAATCAATTCCAGAAAGCACATTGCTGTTACTTTACTATTCTGAACATACTTTAGTCAGGGTATGAAATTACTGGGCTTGGGTTTTATAAATTCTTATCTTTCTCGTATTTTCTATAAGAAGAATTGTACATTATGACAATGACTACAAAGAATGGTTTTGGCATATGTTTATAAATCACTAACAAATTAGTGTTGCATTGCTATGATTCTCTCATTAAGATATAAAATAAATTCATTTATTTTTCTAGGGGCAACAAAATAAATAACTACAAAAATGAGATGAAAGACGCCAGAATAAGGGTCTGTTGTAAGATCTAGAAAACTTGAAATAAGAGCAATATACCAAAACATTTATTAACAATCCCTTGTAGGACACATTGAACATCAGCAAATCAGTGTGCTTTATTTAGAAACACCATCCTGCAGAAATACAAGCTTAAGAAATGCCATTTACATCATCATCTTCTTGAATAAACACTATTTTATTGTTCTCAGAAAAGCATCTATCAAGTGCTGTGGTACCAGAGCCAGTCAAAGTCTATCAACATTTATTGATGTTAGTATTATGAAACTATGGAACATTTTACTTTTTGTGTGTAAAAAGGATGACTGGGGCATCACTAAGGAATTAGATTAGATTCCCATAGGCCAGCAGCTGACTATAGTATTTTTGAATATGCTTTTCTGCTTGTTGAAGGTGTGAAAATGAGCCAGAGTGTGAAATGTGTAACCTTTACCCAGGACATTTCAATAGCAAAGATAGTGAAATATAAGATCAGAAATGTGCATCCCTCTGCTGGTATTGATAACTGTTGGATATTCTCTATACTTGAATAATGCAGTAAAAAGCTGATCACCTAAATCTATTCTCCAATAAGCTGACCTGGCAAACTTGAACCTGGCAAAGTAAGTCATTCCAAATCCAAATGACTCTCTCCACATTGCAGAGTGGCACACAGAGATGGAGTAGCAAATAATGTTAATTTCTAGAATAGAACTGGGCACAACTGTTCTAGCTAGACTTTTTGGCAAAAAAAAAAAAATGAACTGTATATTAAAGAACAGGAAGGATGTAACTGTTATACCCAACAAATTTATTTCTGGCTCAGAGCTATAATAACCATTTTACAGGTTCTAAAAAAATGACATTTCAAGTCAAATCAGCTAAAATGTCATCAGCATTTTAAATTACCAATAGCAAGAAAAAAAGAAACAAAATTGTACAAATATAAAAATTATTTCGAGGAAAGACAAATATCACTCAAATAATGCTCTAGAATTCTTTTCTCTGATGAATCCCTTTCCAGCTTCAATAAGTAAACTGACACCTGGTGGCTTGTGTTTGAGATGGATCAGCAGCGAGACACACATATTTATCACACGTAGTCTATCTGGTGGGCGAGCAGTCTGATGTGTATAGGTATCAATCATCACTTACAAGAAGTAAGAAGTATCTGTATACAAATTATTAAATGATGTGTCTTCAAAATTGAATAAGAAGAAAGATTCATTACTTTGACTTTTCCATGTTAAATTGTTTTTAAGAACCCCTGTTTCTGGCATTTGGATAGTGAGTCATTTCACTGTATCAAGAACATAAAACATCTTTATCCAATAATGGAGTTGTGGAGGAGGAGGGGGGAAACACCAGAATGCCAACTATCACTACTGATATTTAACTTTTGTAATAATGCAGAATTTACCTAACTAAGTATATATTGAATATTTACCTTCAACCACTAATGATAATTAATTAAAATAGCATTTGGCAATCTCAAACATCCAGACTAAAATTTGAGATTAGGGGAGAACTTCTAAGTAGCCATACTGATATCTCTAAGTTTGCTTCATATAGAGCATTTTAACTCCTTCTCATAAAATATTGACAGCAGCATTTCAAAAATCACAGTAAGTTAGGAAGAGAATCATACCGTTAAAAGAAAGTTTGCTGACAGCAGAATCTGTTTTAAAAAAAGATGATTGACACTCTGACAACTAAGAATAAAGACATGGAAATTCAAACCACTAACTAACTAAATTAATTAAAAAATGATAGCCCTCTGTGCTACACTATTATTCTGGCTAACAACTTTACTAGCTCTTGAGAGTATGTTTATATAGAGAAGAGTATATTAGTGTTCAGATTAGAGGTTTATTATTGATGTATTCATTTGTGTATTTAACAATCTTTTCTTGAGAGGTCACTATATGCCAGGCACTGTAGAAAGGACAAAAAATGCAATGATTAAACCTCAATAGAACCAATGCATATCCTCTATCAATGGTTCAGTAAGAATTATAATGGATTTCCACTACCCTAGAAAAATGGAAGTCAAACTTATAAATTTGTGGTTTAGAAAGTAGAATCTCAAGATAGGAAAAGTTTCCTGGTCAGTGACTCTAATTCACTTTCTTAAATTTTACCTCTTCTTTGTGTTCCCCACATTTCTATTACTGCTGATGCTAACCTGTGACCCCCACAAAATGTTTCTTGAATACAACTCTGGCTCAAGGAGGTACAAAAAGGATCCCACACTTGGTTTCTCAGTAGGGCTATGACAAATTGTGGTTTAAAAGAAGTCTAAGTATTAATAAAGGTTTACTTAGAAATAAACATAATGAAAATATATAAATACTTAGCCCAAAAAACATATTCCCAAGGAAGAACTAGTTTGGTGGAATAAGGAGAGTCAGCAAATCCTCTTTCCCACCAAAAATGATAAAATGAAATAAAATTGTTAAAAACAATCATATTAGGATTCTTGAAATTAATTAAAGATGTACAAAAAATTAAGAATCATTAATTTAAAAAAGATATTAAATCTCAGGTAAAGAATAGTAAGTCTATTGCAAATTGCTCGAACCGACCACTCATCTCCTTTAGAGCAGTAGTTTTACCAGGACAAGGCAAGCCAAGAAAATAAGCTGTGTCTGCTACATACTGGACTGACTTGAGCTGGGGAGGCATTGAAAAGCCTCATGCCCAGGATCTTCGTTAAAAAGCAGAAATTAAAAAGTACTAGATCACTGTTGTTATAACAGCAAAACAAACACAAACAACAGCAAAAACAAGGAAAATCTCCAAAACAAAACATCTACTATTGCTATACTATTTGCATCTATGGTATTATAAAAGCTTATCAATCCAGTTTTTAAAATATTGCCTTATACAACTTTATTTTAAATCACTTAAGAGAAAAATATATTTATATTGTTATTTATATTTACCTGTATAATTACCTTAACTGATGTCCTTTATTTTATGTGGTTTGATATACATATATGCATAGCAATAAATATATGTGTATATATATTCTTGTATATATAAAATTTTATTTATATATAAATAAGAAAATTAAAAAGGACACTAGAAGATATCTATTCAATACAAATTATTAATACAACAGTAAAGTATAAGAGGAATAAAAAGATATAAATATACAGAAGACAAATAATTTTGCAAATGTAGAGCCAACCATGTCAATAATTACACTGAATATAATGAATTAAGGAGCTGACGATGTGAGACTAGATTTAAACCAAAATAAAATCCAAGTACCTATTATGTTCAAGAGACACATTTTGGATTGAAAAACACAAACAAGGAAAAAGTAAAAGGATAAACAAAATATATATTATGTAAACAGAAAGCATAAGTGATCCGGAAAAGCATAATAATATCATAAAATATAGTCATTAAGATAAAACTGTTACTAGAGTAAAAGAAGGAAATTTTATAATATAAAAAGTTCACTTCATCAGGAATATATATATAATTGTTAAGCATATACACACTTAGCAACAGAGACCCTAAATATATGAAGCAAAAACTGATATGATTGAAGGTAGATATAGAGCATTCAATTATAATAGTTGAAAATGTCAATAACTTATTTTTAAGAAGTTATAGAAAAGCAAGACAAAAATCTGCAAATACATAAAATACTTAAAAACCAGTACTAAAAATGTTGATATAATCAACATATATAGAATACTCCACCTAAAAAAATTATAGGATATATTTTTGTCAAATGTACATGAAGCATTATCCAAGATAGAACATATGCTATGTCATGAAACAAGTCTGAATATATGTAAATATTTGAAATCATGCAAAGCATGTTCTCTGGCCATATCAAAATTAGAAAACAACAGAAGGAGAATATTTGAAAAATCCATGTATATTTGAAAGTTGAGCAACACACTTGTAAATAGCACATGGAGAAAATACATTAAGAAATAAAGAAATATATAGGGAAATTAGAAAATATCTTGAAATGAAATAAATGTACAACCTATCTCAATTTATAAGAAACAAAGTACAGCTAAGGAGAAACTTCATAGCTGTAAATACCCATATTAGAAAAGAAGGAAGATATCAAATAAGTAATCTAACTTTCTACCTTAAGAAACTAAGGAAGTTATTCTTAGTCCTAAGCATTAAAAAAAAAAAATGAAAAGAAAAGAAAGAAACTAGGGGAGAAGCCACTTCTTGAATAGCAGAGTAAGAATCTTTGAAAATCCATTCCTCCATAAAAGCAGCAAAAATATTGCCCAAAAACTCCATTAAGATCAACATTCAAAACTTAGTATAAGATATGGTAATAAAGACAATGTGTATAGACATTGGATTTTACAAATTATACAATTGTGAACTATACATATTCCTAAATATTATACATGTTTTCTCAATAGTGTATAAATCTTCTTTGTGGGGAGTGGTCCTGTATGCTGTAGAATGTTTAGCAGCGTCCTTGGCCTCTACCCACCAGATGTTAATGGCGTTATCCGTCACTCCCAAATAATAACAATAATAATATCTTTAGACATTGACAAATATCCTTTGTGGAGAAAAATAAATCCTAATTGAGACCACTGATATAGATAAATGAAAAAATAACACTCATGAAATAAATTCTTATGTTTATGATGAATTCATTTTTCATCAGTGATAAACTTTTCAACAAATGCTGATGGGATAATTGGATATCCACTGGCAAAAAGCTGACTATAGACTTATAGAATATCATTCACAAAATTAACCCAGAAAGTATCACAGTCTAAATGGAAAATCCGAAATTATAAAATATTTAGAAGAAAACATAGCAGAAAATCTTTGTAACTTTGGAGTAAGCAAATGTATTTTAGCATCATCTGTAATAGAAGAAACTCAGTAAATTTGACTTCATTAAACATTATAAACATTTGTACTTAAATAGACATCATAAGAAGAAGACAAGTCCCAGAGTAGGAGAAAATCAAATATCTTATAAGGGGCTTTACTCCTAAATATACAAAGAATCATTACACCTCAATAATAAGAAAGATAATACAAATTAAAAATATGCAAAACATTTTAATAGAATTTTCAACAAAAAGGAATTACGAATGATTAATGAGCACATGACAATGCTGAACATTGGTAAAAGGAGGAAATATAAGTTAAAACTATCATGAGATTCCACTTTACCCACTAGAATTGATACAATCTACAAGCCCAGCACTATTGAAGATGTGGAGAAACAGAAATTCTCACATATTGCTGGTGAAAATTTCAAGTGTGACAGCTATTTTGGAAAATATTTTATCTGTTTCATAGACGGTAAATATAAACTTATCATATAACAAGGAATTCCACTCCTAGGAATCTACCCATAAGAAATGCAGGTATATGTTCATACAAAGACATGCACATGAATGTTTACAACAGCATGATGCATAATAGCTTCACATTGGAAACAGTCCAGATGTCCAAATAGATGAACAAAATGTGGTATATCATACAGTAGAGTACTATTTAGCAATTACAAAAAGAATAAACTACTGATACTTGCTATAATATGAATAAAAGTCAAAAACACTATGCTAAATGAAAGAAGTCAAAAGCAAAAAACTACGTATCTTAAGATTCCATTTGTATGAAATGTCTAGAAAAGGCAAATCTACACACAGAGAATAGATCAGTGGTTGTCTGGCACTGGGACTAGGTACAGGGATTGGCTATATATGGCCAGAAAAAAATATTTCTGGGATAATTCCAATGCTCTATAACTGGATTGTGACAATGGCTATCCAACTCTGTCACTAGAATCATTAAAGTGTACACTTAAAATGAGTGAATATTTTATGGTATGTAATTAATGCTCCAAAAAGCTATTTAAAGAGGTATATTTCTGATCTTACATAATTAATTTTTAATTAGATCTTGACGGCCCCATATTAATCCAATTACCATTTGGGTTGGTTCTCTTCTATCCCCAAAGTGTTTTAGGAACTTTGTTGCTTGATTTAGTTCTTGTCTACTCCCCACATGAAAGTAACCACTACATAAGAACCTGGGCAGAAACAATCTGCTAGACATCTTTGTTCTGCAAAATGATTATTGAGAATAAGAGTTAGGGTTTCTTGTTTCCCTCTCTCTCAAATTTACTTAGAAGTTACCTAAGGCACATGCTGTTTCTTCAACTGATGAATACCATGAATGATTTCACTTTCAGTTGAAACTCAAACTTCAACATACAAGAATTGTCTTTTTCCTCAGTTCAAACCCAAGTCAAATATGAAAACACAAGTTATACCTGGTAGGAGAAGAGTAATTTCCTCCCACAAGGATACAGACATGCAGATGAACAATTGCAATCAAATAAGCAGGGAAAAGTGCTTTGGAATTTGCTCAGGAGGGAGCTGAGCAAGACTTTTCCAGCAGTGGAGTATAGGGTTAGGTAATGAAAATCAAGTGGAAGTTGCCAGCCAGTGACTGGTGGAAAAGAGCATTCGGTACAATGGGGAAACATGTATAAATGATAAGTGGAGTTGCTTTTTTCTAAACAAGATGTTCAATAAATATTTGTTATAATGAAATGCATTTAATGAACCGAGGCATTTAATTTAGCTGGGATATAAGGCATAATTGAAAAACTAATGGAAAATAAAAATTGACGGATAGGAGTTAAGATATGCAATATTATTGAGGGGCTTATATATCTTCTTAAGGAAAGAAGACTTTCTTCTTTAGTCAATGTTCAAAATACAAGGATTTTTAATGGTTGTTTTGTTTTAAACAGATAAATGACAATTGATTTTGTGTTATAAAATGATGACTTTAATGGTTTTATAAAGAAATTTTGCAAATTGGTGTTAACTGATCAACACCTAAGTGGACAGATAGGAATAACATTTATCTGGTGTCGGGCAGGTTGGGGGGGAGGGGATGGGTGTATACATACATAATGAGTGTGATGCACACCAACTGCGGGATGGACACGCTTGAAGCTCTGACTAGAGGTAGGGGGCAAGGGCAATATACGTAACCTTAACATTTGTACCCCCATAATATGCTGAAAATAAATAAATAAATAAAAAGAAATTTTGACATGGAGAGAAACATAGCAAACTAAAGAGTTAAAAGGCTATTGCTATAGAGTGCTATAGTGGCACTCTATATTATTATTGCCTAAAGAGGAGTACAGGCAACAGGTATTTTTAAAAATGTATTGTGTTCAGAATACATTTAAGCAAAAGTATCTATAATATATCTAAGATATTTCCATAATAGTTTTATAGCAATTTTTCATGAAAGGAATGGCTTTTACAATCTTAAAATTTCATATCCATTGCTAAAAAATGATAATTCTTAGTACATATTCACATTCAAAATATAAAGTTAAATGCAGATTTACATATACAAACACATGTATATATAAAAACATAGAAATTATAGATATATCTGGAAACATGTAAAAATAAGGGTAAAGAATGTGCAAGAGAGTTAAAGAACTATAGCTAATAATAATATATATTAGAAAGTTGCTAAGACACTAAACATTAAATATTCTCACTGCAAAAAGCAAGTATGTGAAGTAATGTATATGTCAATAAATTTTAAGTCTTCTTATACAGATTGGCTTTGCAAGATATAGAATATGTGTGTTTCTAAATAACATTATAATTAACATTCAGTAATATTATGTCTTGACATAGTTTGACTATTGTATGTTTATCCTCCAGGAGGTTACAAAATATTGCATGAGGCCAGGAAGAAAGGGATCTTCTGGAGAAGATTCTGGAGAATAAAAGACAGCCCTATTTCTAAACTCACTCTCTAATTTCATGCCAACCATGCTGACATTCGATAATTTCCCAGGGTGGACATTTCCTTTGGATACATACCCAGAAATAGAATTGCTAGATCATATGGTAGTACTGTTTTTAATTTTTTGAGGAACTTCCATACTATTTTCCACAGTGACTGCACCAATTTACATCCTCACCAAGAATGTACAAGAATTCTCTTTTCTCCATACCATTACCATTACTTATTGTCCTTTTTTTTTTTTCTTTTTGGTAATAGCCATTCTAGTAGATATGAGGTGATATCTTATTATGGTTTTTATTTGCATTTCACTGATAATTAGTGATCTTTAAAACTTTTTCACATATCGTCAACAGATGACTTGAATAGATATTTTCCAAATAAGTCATAAAAATGGTCAACATATTTTTATGACTTATTTGGAAAATATCTATTCAAGTGCATTTTCAAGTTTTTTGCTTTGGTATCGAGTTGTATGAGAGTGTGTGTAGGTGTGTGTGTGCGTCTATCTATCTATCTATCTATCTATCTATCTATCTATCTATCCATCTATCTATCTATCTATCTATCTCCCCTCATGAGATTTATGGTTTGCAAATATTTTCTCCCATTCCATAGATTTCTTTTTAGTTTGTTGATTATTTCTTTTGCTATACAGAAGCCTTTTAGTTTGATGCAATTCTACATGTTTATTTTTGTTTTTCTTCTCTGTTCTTTTGGTGTCATATCCAAAATATCATTGCCAGGACCAAGAAGAGCAAGCTTTTCTCCCATGTTTTTCTAGGATTTCAGGTCTTATATTTATATTTAATCTACTTTGAGTTAATTTTTGTGTATGGTATAAGGGTCCAATTTCACTTTTTTGCATGTGGATACCTAGTTTTCCCAACATCATTTATTAAAGAGATGATTCTTTTCCCATTGTGTGGACTTGGTGCCTTTGTCAAGATTAGTTGACCATATATTGATGCATTTATTTCTGGGCTATTTATTTTCTTCTGTTGATCTAGGTTTCTGTTGTTATGACATTACCATATTGTTTTAATTACTATAGGTGAGTAATATAATTTGAAATCAGATAGCATGATGCCTCCATCTTTGTTCTTCTTACTTACACTTGCTTTAGCTATTTGGGGTCTTTTGTCACTTCATGCAAATTTTAGGATTTTTTTATGTGAAAAATTTCATGGGATTTTGACAGGAATTGCATTGAATCTCTAGAATGCTATGGGTAACAATATTAAATCTCACAATCCATGAACACAGGATACCTTTTCATTTATTTGTGTCTTATTCAATTTTTTAATTGCAAGTTTATTTACAATAGCTAAGATATGAAAATAACCTGTCTAAATTTCCATTGATGGATAAATGGATAAAGACAATGTGGTATACTTATATAATAAAATATTATTAATATTTAGACATAAACAATAAAGAAATTCTTCCATTCATAACAAGAATGAGCCCAGAGGACATTAAGTTAATGAAATAAGCCAGATATAGAAAGATAAATATTATACGATCTCACTCTAAATGTAGAGTATAAAAACGTTGAACTCATAGAAGAGAGTAGAATGGTGGCTGTCAGGGTTTGGGGATAGAAAGGGAAGTGGGGAAATATTTATCAAAGAGTATAATGTATAGAATAGTGACTATAGTTAATACTATATTGTATACTTAAAATTTGATAAGAGTCAATCTTAACCATTATCACTGTACACACACACACACACACACAAAATGGTAACTATGTGAAATGATGGACATTAATGAACTTGATGGTGGTAATC
>VSMD01094138.1:0-27800 GCA_008750895.1 Mirza zaza
AGAAAGAAAGAAAGAAAGAAAGAAAGAAAGAAAGAAAGAAAGAAAGAAAGAAGAAAGAGAGAAAGAGACAGAGAAAGAAAGAGAAAGAAATTACTATTTTCTCTTCTTTTTCGGACAAGAAACAGACCTCTCTGATCATCACTCTGCTTAAAACTCTCCAGTGACTTCCTGTCATACTTTGGAAAAAATCCAGACTCGGTGGCAGCCTCCCCCAGTGACGTCACCTCATACTTCTTTCTCTCTTGTTTAACACAGTCCAGACTCACCAGCCTTCTTTCTACCCCTGGAACATGCTGAGCCCCTTTAAGCCAGGGTTTTTGCCAGTGTTCATCGTCCTACCCAGGATGTTCTCCCGGCAGCCCATGACTGGCCCCTTCTTGTCATTCAGGTCCCCAGGGCACCGCGTTTGGCATCCTCCCCACTCCCCGCCAGCTTGTTCTGTCCCAGGGGTTGGCAAATTATGGTCAAACCTGTCCACACCCATTTATTTACATATTGTCTATGGCTGCCTTGTTGCACGGCAGCGTTGAGAGCCACACATGACTATTGGCGACAGAGACCGTACAGCCCACAAAGCTGCCAGTACTTACCACCTGGCCTTTACAGGAAAAATTTACCAACCCCTGCCTATCCCACAGCATCTTTTATTCATAGACTCATCAGTATCTGAATTGCTAAATCAATCTGCTTCCTTGTGTCTTATTTTCCTCCCCACTAGCATGTAAGTGCCTGCAAGTTGAGGGACCCGTTTATCTTAATCTGGTGCTTTTGTTAGTTCTTAGTGCAGTGCCTGACACAGAGCCAATAAATAATGGTAGACTGGATGGATTAGGTCATTTCCTTTTGCTGTATTGAAGCAACAGCGAAGTTCAGTATAAATCCTAAGATAAACTTCACCACCTCTGTGGTTCTTCCTACACCCCATGATCAGCTGTTGAGCTCTTCTCTGTTCCCATCTCTTCTCCTCGTTACTCTCAGCTGTCAGTGTGTTCTTGCCTTTAATCCTGCAGACTCTTTTTTTTGTTGTTGTTTGTTTGTTTCTGGAGACACAGTCTCACTCTGTTGCCCGGGCTGGAGTGCAATGGCATCACCATAGCTCACAGCAACCTCCAACTCCTGGGCTCAAGGGATCCTCCTGCCTCAGCCTCTCGAGTAGCTGGGACTACAGGTGCAGGCCACCATGGCCTGCTAATTTTTTCTATTTTTGGTAGAGATGGGGTCTTGCTCTTGCTCAGGCTGGTCTTAAACTCTTGACCTCAAGCGATCCTCCCACCTCAGCCTCCCAGGGTACAAGGATTATAGGCGTGAGCCACCACACCTGGCCCTGCAGACTCTTGACCTAGTTTTTGGCCCTCAGGAAGCCAGCAGCCCTCCAGGAAGCAGCTCACTGCTAGGAAGGGCAACACTGCATCCCCTTGAGTATTTCTGGGTAGAGATGGGAGGTGCAGTGGGCTCACAAACTCAGACACATTTCTGGGGGAGACTCATACCTTCCCAAGTTGAGCCTTTCCCTTCAGGGCCATTTGCAAAATAAATTCAGGCTTTCAGGGAATGGAACCCAGGGACCAGGAGAAGCTCGAATCTAGGAAGCTCTGGATGTCAGCTATGGAAGTGCTCTTAGCGATTGTCTAGCACTTCTCAAGCTTCTCCACCAAAGCCCACCCCATGGCAGGCGAGAGTGACACATTTGCTTGTTTCCTGGAGGGAATGGGGTCGATACTTAAGCTACACCTCTCTAAGTGTATTTTATTTCAATAATTCATGAGAACATTTTATTATATTGCATACCAGATTTTTAAGAAATAATGAAGTTTTTCCCATTAAGATGTGTGGCTATCCCAGCTACACATTTGTAATCTTCAAGAAAAAGTCATGGTCTCTGTTCACCCTTGGCACACTCCTGCCTAGGACCACACTCCCACCAGTACTAGGACAGCTCGGGAAGCTCTAATCCAATGTCTCCATTAACAAATGAGGAAACGGAAGCCCCAGCAGAGACAGCAATAGAAATGGAGACTCCTGCCCTTTAGGCTGACTCTGTTCCTACCTGTGGAGGGATTAGGAGTGTGCTAAATGGTCTCTGTCGGCCCCTCTAGCTCCCCAAACCCCCGACACCCTGGCCACCAGCTCTGTGACCCTGCATGCTGCCATCTGTGTACCGCATCCCCATACCCTTTGACCTCTGACTCCTGGTTGGGTTTGGCCAGTGGTGTGCAAGGGAGGGTGGGATGGGAGTGAGGTCAGATGTTTATTGCCCCGTTCACTTCCTGCCAGGCCTCAGGTTGTCAGTGGCTGAGCTCCTCTACCACCCCTAACCCTAACCCTAACTCTAACTCTCCAAAGCAGGCTGACCCTGCAGCTAGGGTCCACTAGGTTCTGAGAACCACTCCATTCTCTCACCCCATCATACCCAGGAGTGTAGTGTCTTCCATGTTTGTCAATGCTAGCCCAGCCTCGGGTTTGTAAATGATGCCCTCATTGGACTTTCTCAATACCCTTTATCAAGGTGTCATTTGTCCCCTGCCAAGACATTGTTAGCAAATGGCACCAGAAATGGCCTAAGGAAACAACCCCTCAAAATGGGATTCTTGAATTGGGCTCTTACACATTTGTTAAGCACAAGTGTGTAAGACAACTGGCTAAGCACAAATGTCATTTGTGTCAGTGCAGATGTGTATAACCCTCCTGTGGGATGGGGAAGGGTTACTGTGGTTTGCAGTAGCCTCAAGATTACTTAAGTCATTACCACTTGTGGCATGGGATGGATGGAAGGCACGTGGAGGGTGTCATGTTTTGGGACCAGGGGCTGTGAGTCTTTAGTCACTGGTGATAATGATGCTTATAAGATTTGTGGTGTGCACTGGCTACCTCTGAAGACCCTAAAGAGTATTCACAGAGAAAAGAACAAACTAAATAATTTGAATATCCAGCTAAGAACATAGCTAGGAAATCAGAAGTGGTTGAAAGGCACAGGAAGCTGGATAAGGTAGTGGCCCAGATTCCCACGGTACTTACTCCTTCTCCTGGGAGGCATACCTGTGTCTTCACGGGATATTTCTGATGGCTAGATAAAGGAGAAATTACAATGTCAGGCCAGTGTACGGGTGGGTCTACAAGGTATCCTGGAAACAACCAGAAGATCTGGCTACTACTTACAGACCAATTCAGGGGTGGCCTCAAAATACAGTGGTGATGGTAAATTCTCCAGGTGGGGAGAATGTGTGGAAGTTTGGGGACATGGAAAGAGCAAAATTGGAGACTGATGACAAGGAGGTCTGGGGAGAAGTCTGTGGATGGATCTCAGGGAATGGGTACAAAGTGCAGATACGGCTCCAAATAATCCAACGGACAAAATGATCTGTCTGAGAGATGTCAGTCTCTCCTTCGGATAGCTCTGAACTTACTCCATGTAGAGGGTGGTTATGGCAGCAGGACGGATGGTCTGTATGCCTGTGTCCAACCAAAAGATGGCCCCCTACCATGGCTGATCAGGCTATCGCCATTGCTAGGATCTCTCTGCCAAAAAAGAGAAGCCAGTATAAGCCTCTAATGTGGCCCCATTCTCTACGGGACCAGCCAACCACCTGGTAACAGGATGATTCCACTGGATCCCTCCTCTTATGGAGAAAGCAGGGTTTTGTCTTCATTGGAAAAGATACTTACCTATTACATTTATAGAATTTTCCTTCCTTGCCCACAATGCTTCTATCAGCACCATCTTTTGGGGCTATTTAGAGAGCTTTGTCTGTTGCCATGGTATTGCACACAACATTGGCTCCAAGCAAGGAGTTCATTTTATAACAACAAAAAAAGTGTATCATGGAGCTCATAACTGTAGTATTCCCTAGTGCTTCCATATACCCTCTCATTCAGAAGGAGCTGGCTGGATGTATTAGTTATCTATTGTTGCATAGTAAATTTCTCCCAAACTTAGCATCTTAAAAAAAACCCAAACATTATGTCCTAGTTTCTGTAGGTCAGGAACCTGGGCATGCCTTAGCTGGGCGCCTCTAACTTAAGGTCTCTCATGAGGCTACGAGCAAGGTATCAGACAGGGCTGTAGTCATCTCAAGACTTGACCAGGGGAGGACCCACTCCTAAGAGCACTCATATGGCTGCTAGCAGACCTCAGATCCTTGCTGGCTGTTGGCTGGAGATATCAGTTTGTTGCCATATGGACCTCCCAGGGAGCAACTCATACAGAGCAGCTGAATTCTATCAGGGTAAACAAGCAGGAGAGTAAGACAAAGCAAGACAGAAGCTAGAGTCTTTTTGTAACATAATCTCAGAAAATGACATCCCATCACCTTTGCTATATTCTATTTATTAGAAGTAAGTCACTAGGTCCAGCCCACATTCAAGGGCAGTGGGATCCACAGAGTAGGAACTTCTCGAAGGAAGGACCACTGGGAGTCATATTAGAGCCCACCTATCACCCTGGAAATAACAGTAAGACAGCCTGCTAAAGCCTCAGGTGTGCTTCCACCTGGTGGGCAACACCCTGTGAAGCTAAGGTGCTATCTTATAGTCTGCAGTATATGGCTAAGAGCCAACATGTGGTACCATCTCCACCATCCAGAGAATGCACAGGTCTGGAAAACCATGGGTGGAGGTAGAAATATCTCCTCCCACTCTTTCAAGAAATAACCTACTTAGAAACTTGTTGCCTCTCTCCCCTGTGTCCTCAATAAGTTTGGAGGTCCTAGCCCCCAGGATAGAATGCTTCCTTTAGGGATAATAGCCATGGTTCTAGTAAATTATAAGCTGAGCTTACTGCTGGCCATTATGCCCCCCTTGTATCTCTGAACCAATAGAGAAGAGAGTCATCATATTAGTAAGGAAAATTAGGGTGCTGCTACACAATGGAAGCAAGAAGAACCACGTCACAAATGTGGAGGATTCTAAACAGAAAGGACCAGGGGCATTTCCTACTACTCTTCGTCTTGTGGTCCTGGTCATCGGAAAGCTCTAGCATCCAAATGAAGAGAGATAGGACTCTCTTCCCAGGACTCAGATCCTGTGGCTGTGATGGTTTGGGTCACAACAGGTAAAGGACTTCATCCAACCAAGATGCTGGCAGAGGGTACGGGAAGCATAGAATGGATGGTAAAAGAAGGAAGCTATGGTTATCTCCTTAGGCCTAACGACTAGGTATAGAAGTGGGGTCTGTCGATGCTATATTTCATGTTGATTATTTTTTTGCCTCTGTTTACTCCCACTGTCTTCTAAGAAGAGCACAAGTGGTGACCAAAGTTTTAGATTTCAGGTGATAATGTCTCTGAATTCATCACCCTGACATGATACAGTAGTTTTGGGACTTTATGGAGGCTGAGATGCAGAAGGGGTGGACTGTGTTGAATACTTGCTCTTTGCTCCTTCCAATCCACGCTCTGCCCTCCCCATCTTTTTCTGGGCCCCGTGAGACTGGTCTTTACTGACCATATCTACTGAGTTTTCTCACCTTTGGCTTCCAAGAGGCACTGGCAGGACATCAGAGAGTGGCAGGAGATAAGTAGGGCTACTGATTCCTCTCATTCCTTCCACGTTAAGCTGTGGATTGGCAGTGATTGTGTTTCTCTGCCAAAAGTTGTCTTTTGGTGTCTTAGTTTGGACTTTCTTGAAAGCAGCACCTGAGAAAAGGAACTTCAGTGTTGGGAATTGATTTGAGAGTTGAGTCCAAGAAGCTGAAGGAGAAAGAAAAGCCATTAGAGTATTTACTAATAACCTGGTAATTGTTGTGGGAAACTGGAGTACAATCACTTTGGGGACCCTATGAGGAACTGTGAGCACATGCCTCAGTGATGTCCACAGAGGCTGGGGAGTTGGGGGCATTTATCCACTAACGTCTACCCGCTATCCATTGAGGTTACTCCTGGAAACACCAACTCCATGAATTGTATTGGCTAAGTGGCCTTCTGCAGTTTTGGAGAAAGCCCCAAACAGCAAAGTGGAGAAATGCCTTGAGCTGTCTCTCTTTGCCCTTCATGTGGGGCCCAGGCAAACTGCATGGAACTGTCTGCCATGTGGTGCTAAAGTCGGGGGACTGAGGGCATATGGTGTGGGACATCACCAGCATTTTCTCACTCCTTGGAGGACTCCTGAGTTTCCTTTTTCCCTTGGAAGCTTCATATCTAATGGTCATAACAGCTTCCTGCCCTTGCTAGCCCCAGGGTATTCCATTATCCCTTCTTTGTTTCCATTGAGGAGGTCTACGCCTTTGTAAATAGCCTCTCCTTCAACACTCTTTAATCATAATTTTGATCTGTTTTGTGCCTAAACTCTAAAGATAAAATGAGTGAGTTTCCAGAAATGAACATACAATGAGCTAAAATCCAGACAGCTAGTCTAGATAAGGTCTAGCGGTTTTACAGCCACCCACCATCCACATATTAGTTCCTTATTCAATAAGGTAAAGATGACATGGCATCATATTCCTACAAGGTTCTTAGTAAATATTTGCTTCCACATGCCAGCTCAAACCCAAGTATTAAATTCTTCCTTGCCTAATCACTCTCCTCTCTTCCTGTTTCTCTAGCGTGTCTTGGTTAGATTGCACAACTGAGCAAATTCAATCTGAGTCTGTTGAAAAACAATGTAAGTAAAGGCGCTTTATTAAGTATAAAGGCCTATGTGTCTTCATTTTCAATTAAACTATAACTTGATTATTGAGCATCTAGTGTTTTCTCGGTATGGCACCAACTATTGTTACTGTTATTGATGGGGATTTAAAGGTCTAGGCCAATAATTTTCAAAGTGTGTTCCCCAAACCACCAGCATCAGCCCCCATCTGGGAACTTGATAGAAATTAAAATTCTCAGGCGTAACTCAGAATCAGAAACTCTGGGGATGGAGCCCAGAAATTTGTTTTAACAAGCCCCTAAGTGTTCCGATGCACACTCAAGTTTTTGAACCCCTGCTCTAGAACAGTATCTCTTAACTCTAGATACCTTTTAGAATCAGCTAGGGAGTTCTTTAAAAATAGCAAACGTTGGGTCCCACCACTGACCAGTTGTATCAAAACCTCTAGGGGTGAGGCTTAAGCATTGGGAGGTTTTTAAAGCTCCCCAGTTACTTTCTATTGTTCAACCAGCATTAACTGATCTAAACACTCACATTCATGTAGTCATGAATGTAAGTAGCTCTAATACAAAGCAGACTGTGACAACATTTTAGAACAGAGACACTAAGACAGTGCCTTGGATAAGTAAAGAGTAATCTGGAAATAATGCTAGCTGCTCTAACAAATAAATTTCCAAAGCACTAGTTTGATACAATAAACTTTATAATTTTTTGCTTTTGTAATAGCCTAGTGTAGGTCTGTGGATCTCTGCTTCATGCAGCCACTCAAGAGGCCCAAACTCCTTCCATCTTGTGGCTCCCATCTGTGGCTCCCTCCTCCCCTAAGTTCTTAGAGTCCTTTCACAGAGCTAGGTGATGAGAAAAGAGTGTAAGGATCTCACGTCACATGGCCCCACCTGATTTCAGGGGAGGCTGGAGAGTGTCATTCTCATGTGAACAGAAGAAACTGAGAAGGCTTCAGCAGTAGTCCTGCCGTATCAGCTGTGATTTTGTCCAAGTGACTGTCAGGAAACATCTTGAACAAATGCACTCCAAGTATGTTGGAAATATATCCACTTGGCACTCTCATTAGTAATATATGGACTTCTCCATGTTTTTCAAATGGACAGCCGGTGAAGAGTCTAGATCCAAGTTGGAGAGAGAAAAAGTGTGAATGATTTGGGGACATAGAAAAAAAAGAGCAGGTTTGAAGAGAATTAAACAGGAAAGAGGAGGAGGAGAGAGTTAGAACCTGCCACAAGTCATGGAGAAAGTGATTTTACAAATCCAGAAATGACTAGGATGTTTAAGATAGGAAAACAAACTGATGAATATGTCGATGAATGTTTCCATGTACACATTTATATATAATCAATCAAGCTGTGTCCATATACTGTGGGATGTGCTGCTTCTCAGCACAATTGGTGTCAGGATCTGCCAGGGGAGTTGTGTGAGTTTCCTTTTGGGTCAGGTAGTGGCAAATCGAGGGCAGCCATGATGAGTGGTTGGGAAAAGGCAGCGGTTCTGTGGGAGGCTGGGAAAGTTATTTACAAAGCTTCTGCACCATGGCTTTGGGCATTTTAGGCAAACCTTTTTAAAAGCTGACTTTTTCATATATCAATAAATATATCAACAGCGGTTTCAAAATTGGCCATGCGATGGTTCCTAGGTCTAAGGCAAGTTACCTACATCTGCTGGAATCAGAACTCAAAGTGTTCTTTCATTCAGATTCAGGAAGAGCATGTAGAACAGCTAACGTTTGCTAGACACTGTGGTGCTCGGGGGCATACAACAGCAATCATACAACAGCATATGCATACATATGGGGCATACAACAGCAATCATACAACAGCGTATGCATACATATGGGGCATACAACAGCAATCATGCAGAATGTATAGTCCCGTGGTTGAGCTTGTAGTCTGATGGGAAGTATGTACAAGTAACTGGATCTTACAATGCAGTGCAGTAAGTCCTTTGGTAGAGGTGTGGAGGGTCCCCAAGGTGGCACTGACATAGTCTTTGGAGGAAAGGGTCTATTGGTTATAACTGTGCTTGTCTGCAAATAGCAGATCCTACCCCAACTCTAACCCTCCTGAAAAAAAAAATCCAGTAACTTTAACAACTAGGAATTCTATATTTCTGGAAGTAGGTGGTCCAAGGTTATATGGCAGCTCAAAAATGCTATCAGAGCCTTTGCTCGGTCATTCCTGGTATACACCTCTTATCCGCATGGTTGCAAAATGGCTCCTTAAGTTCTAGGCATCAGTGCTACATTCAAGGCAGGAACAAGAAGAAGAACAAATGGCCAAATGCCAATGAATCTGTCAGGGATTTTCCAGAATCTCAATCCAATATCTTATCTCTTTTGGCTACAGCTATGTCCCTTGGCTACTCTGGATGCAAAAGGTTGGGAGAAATGTAGGTTTTGGCTCTAAACTTTGGCAACTCATATTAAATTGAATTTCTGTTAATCAGGAAGAAGGCAAAATGGTCTCTGGGGAGGCGATTATAACTCTTTGTTCCAGGGGTCAGGATAGATGGATGAATGAGCACCAGATTCCTCTGCACTTTGCTGTTGCTCCAGTGATTCCTTTTGTAGCTCTGGCCCAAGGCTCACTCTGACATTATAGGTGATCACAAAGCTGGAACAGGCAAGAGGGACACAATATGGCCTGAAAATCATCTCCCACCCACCATTTCTGGCAGAGCCACCTCCAAACATGCTAAGGAGACATGCTCAGTGTCAGCGCACAACAGTGGACATGACCAATGAGCTCAAAAAATTCACATTTAGTGAAGAACCCAGATAACACAGTCATTTCCAGTTAAAACATTTCGATGGTTTTTTTTTTTGTTGTTGTTGTTCACATCATATTCATTCCTCCAAGCCAACTGTAAGGGAAAGCAAGCGTGTGGTCCCGGGATATGGATAAGGAAGCAAAAGCCCAGAGAAAGTTAAAACTTGTGCAATTCAGATTGCTGGTCAGAGACAAAGACTGGAATAGGTTCTGCTTCCCAGTGCAGTGCTTTCTCCCCTCCAAGGCCACGTTCTGCACCCACCTCATCCCGAAATCCCTCTCCTGTGAGAGGGGGCACTGGCGAGGGGGAAGTGCCGCCATGCCAGGCATCAGAGCAACTGGACATAGTCTGAACCAGGAGGTCTGATCAGTTGGTAGTCACTGCTCTGTTCTCGCCAGGTCTTGCGAGGGGCAGTGGTGGTGGTTTTCCCTGCAGGCAGGAGCTTGGGGAAGGAGTCCTGTTTTTGGCCTGCAGGGACAGCACCTCCCTGGAGTCATTCTGTCTTCTCCCAGTCAGGACCTGCTGGCTCCTTTCCCTCTGGGCGGGGACTGGGAAGGTGGCCTTATTATGGTCTCTTCTCACTCTTCACTTGTGCTGGGCCTCCTTGGCTGCCAGCAGCACATTGGCTTGGCTCAGGGTGGGTTGCTTTGAACCCCTTTGGAAGGGACCGCCCCTGGCCTTGCCCCCAGTGCTTCCACTCTTCCTTCTTTCCCTCCCAGCCATGGCATTTGCAGGGTTTCCCACCTGCCACCCAGCCCTGGGAAGCCACGGCCTAACGTTAGATGCTAACGGGCACTTTCACGATTCCTTCATGGACCAGAGCTAGGGCACTAAGCTTGGGCACCAAGCTGGGACTTTACAGAGGCTTATGATGGGGGCTGAGTGGACAAGGTACGCATGCATGCTGTGCTTTTCCACCGCTGCTCCTGCTGCCTGGAATGCCCTTCCTGCTCCTGTCTGCCTCGGAGGTCTATGCATGACTCAGGACTCCGTTCACGCTTATCCCCTATAGCAGATCTCCCCTGCTCCCTGCTTGCCCCACCATGCCGTCCTCTCCACAGTGGGAGAAGCCCTCCCGGTGGCCAAGAGGTCTCAGAGCACTTACCCCTGGCTCCAGGGCACACATCTGTTTATGTGTCTTGTGCCTCCCTCCCCTCGACTGTGAGATCCTTGGGTTGTCACGGTGCCTAGCACTTAGCAGGCCCTCAGTACCCTGGGTCAATCAAAGGCACATCCTGGTGCAGAACATAAGCAGGTAGGGAAAGCTTTTGTCACACTCCTGAGGTGGCTTAAGCTAAGGTAATTGTAGGAGCTAGAGAAATAATAACAGCCCGTGTTTCTTGAGCACTTAATACATGCCAGGCACTATTCTAGGCTTTGTGCGTGTATTATCTCATTGTATCCTCACAACAACCCTGTGAGGTGGGTGCTATCTCCATTTTGCTCAGGAGAAATCAGAGGCTCAGAGGAGGTAAGTACCTTGCCCCAAGTCCCACAGTGAGGACGTGACGGGGGAATTTCAACCTCAGAGTTTGGACTGTTAATCCTCTGCCGTGCATGTTGGGTCTGTAGTGCCAGCTCCCCACCCGCCCAGCCACACAGGAGCCCAGAGCATGGGCAAGACATCCTTGCGCGGATTAATTAGGCAAAAAGGCAAGACAGAGCCTGCCCCAACCCTCAGCACTCAATTGTCGTCCCCATGCTAATGCTGGAGTGAGAGGCAGGGGACTGGAGAGGAGGACTGGGCTGGAGGGAGGGCCGGGAAGGATCTCAGTAGACAGGGTGTGCCTCAGCCAGCCTGAGAGGACACAGAGGAGGAGGGCGAGGGTGACGGAAGCGTGGGAAGGACAGGATAGAGTGAGCGAACCGTTTCAGGTTTCTTCCGAGAAGACATGTGCTGGGGCCTGGCTGGACTCAGTCACAGTCTCAGGACTGCTCAAAAATGAAACCACCAGAAGCATTGGCTCCAGTTAAAGTCGGGGCTGAGCAGAGGTGAGACCAGCAGCCAGGGCTAAGGAGCAGGGGCTTTCCATCAGCTGTCTTGCCAAGACAGGGCAGGAGCGGTGGCTGGGAGGAGACCCAAAGCCTAGGTGAAAGGAGAGAAGCGACTCCTATTTATCAGTCAATCAAGGATTGACCAAGAACAGGTCTTAATAAGATGCTGCTTTGGCTTTGGAATACTAGTCAGGCTTAAACAAGAAGGAAATCTTGTCTTTTACTACAACATAGATGAACCTGGAGGACATTATGTTAAGTGAAATAAATCAGGCACAGAAAGACAAATACTGCAAGATCTCACTCATATATAGAATCTTAAAAAGTTGAACTCACAGAAACAGAGAATTAAACAATGGTTACCGGAGACTGGGGGACGGGAGATTGGGGGAGATGTTAGTCAAAAGGCACAAAGTTTCAGTTAGACAGGAGGAATAAGTTCAAGAGATATATTTTACAACATGGTTACTTACTATCATTAATAAAAATACATTGTATATTTGAAAATTGCTGAAAGAGTAGATTTTGATTGTTCTCAGCATGGAAAAGTATGTGAGGCTATGCATGTTAAATAGCTCAGTTTATCCATTCTACAATGTGTACAATATCAAAACCTCATGTTGTCTGCCATACATATATATAATTTTACTTGTCAGTTAAAAATATTAAAAAGCATTCAGATTCCTTATCTCAGTTGAATCTCCCTGTAGGTCTATGAAGTATGCAGGGCCCTATGATGAAGCTGTTTAAGCATCCAAGTGATGAAGCCAGACTGAGTTTGGATTCCACCTCTGACTAGTTATGCAACCTGGAGTCACACACTTAACCTACCTATGCCTCAACTTTCTTTGCCCATAAATGGGGTGACCATAGTACTTATCTTGCTGAACTGCAATCGTTAAATAAGCCCCTGACGTAAGTGATTGGAACAATGCCTAACATGCAGCAAGTGGTACACAAGCATTAGCTGTTACCATCATCCCATTTTGTAGGCGAGGGAAACTGAGGCTCAGAGAGGTAAAGTGACTTTCTCCAGGTCACACAACCAGTTGGTGGCAGAATGAAGGGGATAATCTCTGCAGCTTGATCTTCCAACTTCAAGCCTAATGATCAAAGTGAGGCTGGATCTCCCTCCTCCCCTCCTCTTCCAAAGCGCTGATATTCTCTGTCAAGACCCTTTCTTTTAAACAAGACAGAAAGGTACCTGGTGGAGGGGAATGAAAAACAAGGTGATAAGGTTCCCAAAAGTCGGCAGGGTAATGCTTGTTAACATTCTGCTACATGCCAGACCATTCAGATAAGGGGTCGGCAAACCGTTTTCTGTAAAGGGCCTGATAGCAAATATTTTAGTCTTTGTGGCCGTCTGGTTTCTGTCGCAACCACTCAGCTCTGCTCTGGTAGTGCAAAAACAGCCATCAACAACATGTAAACAATAGGCATGGCTGTATTCCAATAACACTTTGTTATGGCCACTGAAATTTGAATTAGATAAAATTGCATATCGTGTATTGTGAAATATTCCTTTTCTCTTGATTTTTTTTTGATCATTTAAAAATGTAAAAGCCATTCTGAGATTACGAGTCTTACTAAAGCAAGCAACAAGCTACTATAGATCCCTAAGGGCTGTAGTTTGCTGACACCCATGATGAGGAGGCTTAGATTCATTTAATGCTGCCAGCACTGCTGAGGCTCACTTCGTGTGTGAGGAAACTGAGGCTCAGGGGGTTCCATCACCAGCCCAGGATCACAGACTAGTGAGCAGCAGGACCAGGATTCGGTTCCTCTTTCCATTGGCTTGTGATGCCCTTGGAGTTGCTCAAGTTCCTTCTGCCTTTGTCTCCACTGTGTTAAGAGGTTGTAAGACCCACCCTTATGGGGCAGGGGAAGCTGTCCTGATGGAGGTGCCCCTTCAATGTGTAATGACGGCATTTCCCCTACTCAGGCTCTTTGGGGAAGCAGCATCAATCAGATGACATTCAGGACGTGATTTTCCAGGAAACAGCAGATCCCAGCCAGGCCAGGTGCCATAGTTCTGACTTGGTAGGTGTCCTGGGGCAATGGTTCCATCATTGCCCCAGCCGTGTGGCATTGGTGACAAGATCCCCCAATTTCTAACCTGTAGTCAGCAAGAAGAAGGTTGGGGAGGTTCCCACGTGACAGGTAGCCCTCATGAGATTACCTGAAAGGTGGTTTCTCTCCTGGGTCTTGGATCATACTGGGCAGCTGGCAGCAGAAAGAGAGGGCCATGTCTGGAAGATAAAACTGGGTTAGGAGCTTTCCTGGAGGGTGTGGCCTGGGACTGGGAGACTTCTCAAGAAGGCCGTTTGGGCTTTTTGCTCTTTTTCCCCACATCCTGCATCTCAGACCTCGGGCTTGGCCTCTGCCCCCAACTGCCAGACACACTCCCAGCTGAGTGGGTTGCGAGGCTGGGGTTTGGCACCCAGCCCTTCCTCCCTGTGCACACTGGAGACCCAGGAGTGTCCTGAGCTGGAGCTGCTGTTCCCAGACTGCAGCAAAACCGCAGCTGTGGCTGCATGCCCACAGGTCTGAGCTTGCCGAGGCTTCACCGGAAAGGAAAACACCCCCGCCTTGTGCAATGGGCGCAGCCTGCCCTGGGAGCTGTGGCAAGCCAGGCCTGTCTGAGCGCGGTGGCTGGGGACCCTGGCACTTGCCTATTTATTTTGTAACCTTTTACATGTGCCGTTTCAGAAATAAACACTCTCAAACCTGACACTTTGGAAAATATGCATAAGACAAAAGAAGAAGAAAATGAAAAGCACTTGTAATCCTGCCTCCTAGAAGTGCTTGTTTTTCTTTTCCTTCCAGTCTTTTTTCTGTGCTTGTGTGCTCCTCATCCAAATGGGAGCGCAGGATAAATGCCGCTTGAGAATCTGTTTCTTTTCCATTTAACACTGTAAGGTGACATCTGTCCAGGCCAATGTACATTTTTCCTTGCTGTCATTTCTGCCCGTTGTCTGTTTTTGGCAAGTCCACTTTCAAATGTACGTGGCACTTGGAGGGGGCTTCTGAGTATGGGGGTCCCAGGCCCAGCTGGATCACCGGCCCCAGCCTTTTTAGGTAGGAGTGCTGGGGCGGCTCTGTGGTTTTGAGTAATGGAAAAGCCCCAGGCTGTTTGCAGTAAGCTTCCCGCCCAGCCCTGCCCTGACTCATGTTGCCATTTTAGACTACTCTCCTCATCCCTTTGGGCCTCAGTTTCTTTACCCATAAAATGGGATGGCTGGATTGAGGGCTTTGCCAGCTCTAACGTTCCGTGACTAAGTACTCGTAGACTCACGGGCAGATTCTAGAAGCCTCTGGGAGCCCTGGCTGCTGAGGAGAAGCCGCTTCTTCCCAGCGAGTGTGCCGGCCCAGGGACAGCTGGGAACTAGGTTGTCTTGGTCTGGAAGAGCTGACAGCTCTCTGGGGCGGCCAGTGCCCTGAGCTATGGTGGCCAGGGCTACACGGCTTGCTGGATTCTTCCCAGCTTCCCACTCCCCACCCCTCTGGAGAGGGAAGCAGCCACCCCAGTGCCAGCACTGAGCTCACAGCCCCATTGATTCTTAGTGAAGGTAGCAGCGGCCGGAAGCAGAGGCCAACAGCTGCCACTCACTGTCAGCAACGCAAACCACGTGACTGGGCAGAGAGCATGGGGGTGGGGGTGCTGGGCTTCTGGGACCTGGGAAGGGCCTGGGGCAGCTCCCTTGGGTGAGCGGGCCTTCCTCACCTCCTTTTCTCCCTGCATCCTTTGCTCCAGGAACAGCAGCTGGGTTATTTTTTTAATTTCAAAATATTAAGAGAATACAAATGTTTTTGTTATAAAGATAACCTGTATAATGCTTAAGTTGGGGCATTTAGTGTGCCCGTCACCACAATGGTATTCATTGTACCTGATAGGCAAGTTATGACCCCTCACCTCCTCCTCCTCTTCCTCCTTCCTGGTTTCCAATGTCCTTTACATCTCTTTGTGCCCATCGTTTAGCTCCCAGTTATTAGCGAGTACACGTGGTGTCTGTTTTTCCATTCCAGAGATACTTCACTTAGGGTAATTGTCTCCATTTCCATCCAAGTGGCTACAAAAGACATTATTTCATTCCTTTTTATGGATGAGTAGTACTCCATGGTGTATAAACCACATTTTCTTTATCCACTCATGAATCGATGGGCACTTAGGTTGATTCCACGTCTTTGCAATTATGAATTGTGCTGTGATAAACATTCAAGTGCAGGTGTCTTTTTTGACAAAATGACTTCTTTTCCTTTGGCTAGATACCCAGCAGTGGGATTGCTGGATCAAATGATAGGTCTACATTTGTTTCTTTGAGGAATCTCCATGCTGTTTTCCATACAGCTGGCTTTGTCAGTCTGGTTTGAAGAATCTTGCTGTGAAACTTGGAGGCCAAGGCAGCTGCTGTGTGTGGAAGCTTCAAGGAGTAGGAACATCATGAAATATAAGCAGCGGAATCCCTTTCCTGGAACTTGGACTGCTTGTCTTCCGTATTCTCTTGTAGAAATCATCATACAGCAACAACAAGAACAGCAATGTAGCTACCATGTAATAAGCATTTGCTATATGCGAAGCAATCAGCTGAATGTTTTACCTGTTTCATCGTATTCATTCAACAGCTCCACAGAGCAAGGTCCAGCTGGTATTATCCCCATTTTACAGATGAGGAAGTTAAAACTCAAAGAGGTTAAGCTATTGCCCCAGCCTCTCCAGCTAATGAGTTGCAGGGTTACAATTTGGACTCAGGACTATTGCCCTTGAGCTTTCTCTTAACAAGCCGCCCTTCTACCTCCTCAAAGCTTCATGCTTCAGCTGGTCAGGAACCTCCCACTGTCATTTCCTTATATGAAGCTTTTCCTTATATGAAGAGACTCCCAGAGGCTTAGAGATTCTATCAGTTCCGAGTGTTTATATGCTAGGTGCTGTACTTACTAACAGTGTACCCAGGATGTGTAAGACTGGGTCCCCAAGTGCTAGAAGTTTAACATTTCATTGATGAGACAGGGGATACAGATCTTATGGTTCTAGGATGCATTTATCTTTTTTATGGCATCATGGAGGAAATAGGAGTTTTTGACCATGCCTTCTGCAATTTGAAAACTACCTCTGCAACTTACCAACTGGGTGATTCTGGACAAGTTCCTTATCCCCTCTGTGCCTCAGAGCCCTCTTCTCTCAAACAGGAATGATACTATCCATTTTATGGGGGTGACTGTTAAGAATTAAAGAGAAGATATATAAAGTAATGTCACAAAATGGGTGCTACATAGACATTAGCTATTGTTGTAAAGAACAAAAGAATAAGGTCTTACGTCAGACAGCCTGGGTTTTATTCTACCTTATCTACTCACCAGTTTTGTGACCTACGATCGCTGACATTTACCACTCTCAGTTAATAATAGAATTGTTGTAAGGAGAAGATGTAAAGCTATCTATATAGATAGATACATATAGATATATATGTATATGACTCAGAACAACAAACATATACTATCTATTATGTGACTGACACATATTAAGTATGTGTCAGTATCACTTTATAATTATTATCATTACTACTAGTTTTATATCTGATTTATGGATCCAAAATCAACTCACTGACTCAGTATCACTTTATAATTGTTATCATTAATACTAGTTTTGTATCCGATTTATGGATTCAAAATCAACTCACCGACTCTTCTAGATGATTGTATTTTTATTCATGGCACTATATGTGTAAATAACCGAAATTCATAACTTTGGAACCATTTTTAATTTTCCTTTCCCCCTCCACGATCACCCTGTCCATCCTGTCTGGAGTGTTTCTTCCATCAACAGCCTCCTTTCTGGCCTCCTTTCCCACTGGCGTGATACGCCTCTTGATGAGAAAAAGACACTATGGGAGTGGGCACCTGGTTCTTCCACACCCACTCTCCTCTGCGTGCTTGTTTCTGAACAAGACATCTAAGTAAATAGCCCCGAACTCAGTTTTGTTTACTCCCCTGCTGAAAAGAGATCAGCAGTTCTCCATGCTTTTTATTTTGCATACAGATTCTTCAGCCTGTGATTTAAGACTTTCCACCATCCGGCCCAAATCTACCAAAGGTGCTGTCACGGATGACTCCGTACCTTGCACTTTGCTCAGGCAGTGACTTTATACCATTCAGGGTCGATCCCCGGTCAGTAGCGTGCTCAGCAATGGGCCATCCTAAGCTACGTTGCGTCAATGGGATCTGAGGAGAGGTTCTCTCAGGGCCTCTTGGGAAGAGAAACCATTTTTTTCTCCACAGTGTTACTAACACTGTTGCTTTCTGTTTTTTTTTTTTTTTTCTTTTTTTCTGATAGCAGGTGTCCTAATAATTTTGAGGTGGTTTCTCACTGTGGTTTTGATTTGCATTTACCTAATGATGGGTGATGTTGAGCATCTTTTCATGTTTGTTGACCTAATATGCTTTAATTTTTTATTTGCATTTTTCATTATACTTAGAGGTCAAAGTGGAGTTTTTATCCCAGTGTTGAGACGCTTCCAATTTCCAGTCTTACAAGAACTACCCCAACTTTACAAACAACCGCTCATGTCTGGAGTGAGTTATACCTTGGTGGTGGTAGGGAAGGCTCATTATCAGATGCAAGGTTTACACAGCACTTCATAGTGTACACACATTATCTCACTGGATCATCACCGCAGCCTTGCAAGGTGCACAAGGCAGATGAGGAAATTGAAGTTCGAAGATGAGAAAACAGAGATAGAAGGAGACCAGCTTTTTAAGATCATAACCACCGAAACAAATGTTTGCTGATGCACAACAGACGAGTCTGGCTCCCTACCCACCATCTGTTCTCCCCTTTTCATCTTGTCAGAACCCTGATTTTGTTAGGGTTTCCATCCTACGTATGTATAACTCCAGAAATAGATCTAAATAATGGTAGCTCTATCTCCTTGCTTAGAGATTGGTTTAGCAGTGGGCAATACCATGTGAAGGGGATTTTAGAAAAGATTTCTTCGTTTAAAAAAAGTTTAAAAAGAGGTGGCATGATTCATCTTCTTCTTCTGGCTGATGTGGTTCCTGGATATGATGGCTGGAATTATAGCATCTATCAGAGGACCACAAGGGAAACCAGTTTTAGGATGAAGCCAAGGGGCAGATGACAGCAGAAAAATAGAAAGCACCTGGGTCTACTATCACAGAGTTGTTGATAATAACTCACTATATTTTTTCCTTACTTCTTGTGGTGTGAAATAATAAATTTCTTTGTTGCTTGGGCCAATTTGAACTGAGATATTTTAGAGTTTTTTGAGAGCTGAAATAATCCTATTAAATGGTGGGTGGAATCATAAATTGATAGGAAAGCAGAGTGAAAACATGATTCAGTAGCATAAATAACAGACCCTACATTCCCATCTTGGGGGTGCTAACTAGTAGGTCAACGCTGGTCCCAGGTACTGGGACTAGTCAGGAGGGTTATGAGGAAATCCAGGAAAGGAAGAAGAAAAGAATGGGTCTCACCACGGCTGTGAGAAACCACTGAAGGTCAGAATGGTGAGAATGAACCTATTGTTATTATATCCAGCAGGTCGGCACAAGATCCAATACTGGATCCCAAAAGAAACGATCAGGTAGGACCCTGATCTGATAGTTTCATGCCAAGAAACTTCAGCTACCAACAGTCCTGGCCTCTCTGATCATCCCTTGCCCTGTCCTTTCCATACAAGGAGGAAGGAATTCTTTCTTTTTGATGGTAAGTTTGGAGAAAAACTGAATATTTTCCGCCTGGCAACTCGCTCTCCCTTGATTTGCAATGTGCTACCTGTAGTGAGGGTCCATTCTGGCCTGCTATCTACTCTGCAGGAAGCAGGGGAGGCTGGAAGGTTTTTTGGGGGGGTGGGTTGCAAGTTCATTTCAGGGGATAGTATTAGAAAGTTTCCCGTGGCTATGCATTTATTTAAGCCTTATTCTTTCCTTCAGCTTTTCCTGGTAAGGAATCTGATATTTTGATGTCCATCTAGCTGACTCCTGAGTATATTTCTTATTTGGTTCTGAACTCAGGAAGGGAGATGAAAGGCATCATTCATTGGATCCCTAACCTCTGACTCAAACCAAAAAATCAAAATTGATAAGTTTTTAATAAAAATGAAAATATGCATAATTAGTTAAAATCTAACATCACATCTATTAATCTACTGCTTCTATGTAGTTTCCTACTCTTATGTAAATGTATTTCCTGAGGATATGGGAGGGTTTTGAATATGCCTAGTGAGAGCTGCAGTGTGGTTTCCAAAATAAGAGGGCTAGACAGCCGGAGCTAGAGGGAGACCCCGTCTCTATAAAAAATATAAAAATTAGCTGGGCATGGTGGTATGCACCTGTAGTCCCAGCTACTGGGAAGTTGAGGCAAGAGAATCACTTGAGCCCAGGAGTTTGAGGCTGTAATGAGCTAGGATGATGTCACTGCACTCTACCTTGGGCTACAGAGTGAGACCCTGTCTCAAAAACAAAACAAAACAAAAAAAGAGGGCAAGGAATCTACAAAGGCCTTTAAATCGATTTAAAAGAGATGAGGTAAGAATTGAGTTTTGACTAAAGTTTCCGACTTAGGCTGGATGAGAGAAATGAGTAGAGTAAGTGGATCTAAAATGATTTGACCTGTTGGATTATTGTAAGCCAGGTTGTATTTGGCTCTAGGAAACATTTTGGGTTTCAGCCACATGGTGTTGAGTCAGCTTAGTCTAAAAGAATAGAAAAATAGTGTTAATGTTAGTAGTGATCATAGCAGCAGTAGTATTAGTACTTACTAAAATATGTTGAATATACACTATTTTATTCAATCCTCACTACAACCCTAGGAGTTCAGTATTACATTAGCCTTGTTTTTCATTTGAGGAAATCAAGGCTTAGAGAGAGTAAGTAGTTTGTCCAAGGGAGTAAGTAGTTTCTCCAAGGTCACAGAGCTGGGAAGTGTCAAATGTGGGGTTTTAACCTGGTCGTTGGGCCTCCACTCTACTAACTGCATATTGAGATCAAACTATCCATAACCATTCTCATTCCTGATCCAATTTTCTGAGGAAATAATTCAGTAGAAGCAGAAGGCTACATGCATTAAATTTTCCATTACACTATTTTATATCATTGTGACCCAAGAAAGCAACTTAAATGTACACAAGCAGGAAAAAATATTAACAAATCATGTTCTATCCAATCAATGGAATGCTGAACATAATTTAAAAATAACAATTCTGGAATTTACATTGAAAATTGTGCAACATAGAATATAACAGTAAGGGAAGAAAGTCAAAGAGAAAATGGTGTGTATACCATGATGGCAACAGTGTCAAAAAAAAAAAAAGGTCAAATATTGAAAGGAAATATGCAAGAATAAAAATAACTTTTAATAAAAGCTTTTAGTAAAAAGTGGGATCTAGGTGATTTTTTCCTTTTGCCAAAGTTGTTTCCAACATTGAAGAGGCACTGTCTTATCTAGAAAAGCAGAGCAGATTTTCAGAGGTGCTGTAGGTGAAAGCCCGTGTGCGTTTGGTGAGGAGAAGGGTCACTGGGCACTTTTCAGGGGAGCTTTGTCTCTGGAGAAATGCAGCTCAGCCTCATCTGACTTGCAGGTATCAGCCTGACCTTCACGAAGGCCACAGTCAGGCCAGCTGCTCCTCCTCTCCTGAGCTCAGGTCTCTTTAAACTTAAAGCAAACACGGAAGCCGTGAACATAGGTTCCCACCGGGAAGGAACTCTTTCGCTCTGACTCCAGACAGCTTGAATCCTGAAGATCCAGGTACGGGTGAGGTTTTCTGGAGCTTGCCCAAGATGCTGGTGACATCACTGAGATGTGGGCAGAGATGTGCATGGGTAGGACGGGGGAGGGTACAGACACACACAGGAAAAGCGTTTCTGGAGGAAATGAGATGCAAATGAGTGAAAGGCAGGATGAGGGAAACAAATGCTAAGGTGTTGGATGGTAAGAGGCTTTCTCCGAGGGTTAAGACAAAAAGGCGGTATATAATTAGCTGGTGTCCTCAGTCCACAGAGGTCCTCTTTGCAACGGAACACACAGGGCTTTGGCGTGAGAACGGGTCCCATCCCTGGCTCCACTGCTTCCTGGCTGTGTGAGTGTGGGCAAGCCACTTAACCTCTCTGATCCTCCATTCTCTTATGTTTAAGTGATAATAGCTATTCCTCCAGCACAGAATTAGGTGAGATGTTCTGAGAAAGCCCTTCTCCTAGTGCCTGTCCAATGACATAAATGGCACTTTTGTTGGCCTCTGTTTCTCTCCGCATGGAGATGGGGCTCTCTGAAACCACCCGCCTTGTAAACTTAGCTCCAGACTCTGCCCCAGAAAGCAAAGGGTTTCCTGGGCCCTCCAGGCCTGTCCCAGGAGCTAGCCCCCTGTCATTCTCCCTCTCTCTGCAGCCAGGCACCAGAGAAGCCTGCCACTGCTTTCCCAGGGAAGAGAGAGGTGGCCTGAGGGCTGGGCCCGCAGCTTCCGCTCTGCTCTGAGAGTGAGTTTCCAAATTGCGCATGATGAGAATGGAAACACATAGAAGTCTGAATCAGGCCACCAGGAGCTGACACTCTGTGGGTGGGGGAAGAAAAAGGGACAACCCCAGGCCGAGGAGGGGGCCGGCAGCAGCAAGACCAAGGTGAGGAAGAGAGAGTGAGCATAACCCAAGAGAACAGCCGTGCGTGTGGTTGGCAGAAGCCGGCCAGGTCAAGAGACAGGGATAAAGGGAAAATGAGGAGAGATGGAAAAATGAGGAATGGGAAAAGAGAAAGGGAAAAAGGCAGAAGAAAACAGAAGTTAAAAGACAATAGAAAGAATGGGAGCTGAGAAGGATTAAAAATGTCTGGGAAATTGGCAGAAGCTCTGTGGGTCCCCGCGCCCTGGAGGCGTCACCAGCAGAGGCGCATGGTGAGCGCAGCGCTGGGACGTGGGGCTGTTTCTCTGCAGGACGGGACAGTGGTAATGTCACTGTGGCTGCTCTGTCTGTGGGGTACGTGGCCCTCTGTGCTGGGTGTCACCGCCCAACCCCCAGTGCCAGTCCAGAGTAAAGGAAGTTTTCCATCCACGAACAAGGGGAAGTGACGATTGGACCGCGCCGACAACTATCCTCGGCAAAGCCTCGTCTGGACTGGGAAGGGGGCGGTGGTTGCTTCTGAGAGGGTCAGACTTAGGTATCACTGGGACGGAGGCCACATTGTTCTTTCCGGGTTCTTCCTCTGGGTTTTCCTGAGTGCTCAGTTCTCATATTGTCACTCACATCCACCACCCCTGGGCCAAACGTGCTGGTGGGGACGGATTTCTGACACTGACTCAAAGGCAAAAGGGACTGGTGAGGCTTTATCAGCTCAAATGGCAGACTTTGGGGCACCAGCTACCGCAAGGGGAGAGGGGCTGGTAAGACCTGCTCTGAAGGACACCACATGTGGCTTTGTCATCCTCCCAGCATCACGACACCTGTGCTGTGGGCTGGACGTAGGACTGGGCCAGACACCTCCCAGCTCCCCTCACCCAGGGTGTGGGGGGTCTTCCTTTCCAGTCCCACCATCTGCAGAGCAGGTCCACCCCGCAGACGGCAGAGACTGCCCTCAGGACCAGGGTGTTCCCCACGGTGATGTCAGAGCCACTCCGTGAGCACGTGTGTGTGTGTATAGAGTGTGTATGTGTGTGGTGTTTGTGTGATGTGTGTGTATGTGTGGTGTGTGTGTGTATGGGGTGTGTATGTGTGTGGTGTTTGTGTGATGTGTGTATGTGGTGTGTGTATGTGTGTGATGTGTGTGTATGTGTGGTGTGTGTGTGTATGGGGTGTGTATGTGTGTGGTGTTTGTGTGATGTGTGTATGTGGTGTGTGTATGTGTGGTGTGTGTGTGGTATGTGTGTGTATGTGTGTGGTATATATGTGTGCTGTGTGTATGTGTGGTGTATGCATGGTGTGTGCATGCATGTGGTGTGTGTATTGTGTTGTGCCTGCATGTGTGGTATGTGTATGTGCACATGCATGTGGCATGTGCATTATATGTGCATTGTATGGTGTGTTACACATGTGTAGAATGTATGTGCTTGTGTATGGTGCACATGTGTGTAGGATGCATGTGCTTATGTATGGTGTGTGATGCACATATGTGTAGAATGTATGTGCTTGTGTATGGTGTGTGGTGCACATATGTGTAGAATGCATGTGCTTGTGTATGGTGTGTGGTGCACATGTGTGTAGAATGCATGTGTATGTGTGTGAAGGAGAGTGAACAGGAGCTCTTAGAAGGTGGAGGCATGCACCAGTGAGGGTCTGCCAGGTGTCCCTTCCTCATCACTGTTTGTGGCTAAGTAGGTTGTGGGGGACATAGAGAGTAAGTGAAGAAACAGGCAGAGACCAGGAAATGGGCTTGAGCAGCTAGACACTGCGAGAGGGAATGGGGGAAAGGACTCAGAGGAGCTGGGGATGGAGAGCGTAGCAAAAACAACAGCTTACTCAACTCCACGCTCTCCTCTTGCCCCTGGATTCACAGCTGGACTGCATTTCCCGGCCTCCCATGCAGTGAGGTGTGGCTACGTGACTGGGTTCTAGCCAGTGAGTGTGAGCGAAAGTGATGGTCCCACAACCAAGCCTGGCCGGCCTCACAAGCCAGGCTCTTCCATGCTTTTCTTCTTTCCACCAACTGAATGGAAATGACCCCAGGGAACTCGGAAGACACGAATTGAAAACTGCCGAGTCTCCATCAGCCTGAATCTTCCAACCCTCCCACCATCCTATCAACCCAGAAAACTTTATGAATATTAGGTGACCCCAAAATAAATTTGCAGGTATTTAAGCCATTCTACATTGTTGAGTCAATTTATTGGTAGCTAAATTAGACCAAAAATACGGAAACATATATTCATCTGAAAGGTAGAATGAAAGATGGGCTAGGGCAATAGCTATAAAACCAAGGGAAGATAGAATTTAAAGGAAGGGTGAGTCAACAATAACAATAATTACTGATTTTTTGTATGCTGCTATATTCCAAACTCTATGGTAAGTTAAATAGATGTATTAGTAGATTATATACTTTAATTTTCATGATAATTATATAAAGCATTACTTGAGGAACTTAAGCTCAGAGAGATTGAGTACATTGTCCTAAGTTACACAGCAAATAAATAATGCACTTCCACATTATATAATATTGCATCCAAAATGACAAGTCTAAAAAGCCAGTTAAAGGGATTTGCAGAATGGTAGATGGGGTTGAGCCGGGGAAAGGGGAGGGCTTAGTGGGCTTGGGATGGGGAGGATTGAGCTAGAGGGTGACCATCTAACAAAATGCTACTCATCCATCAAGACCTGGCTCAGGTACCCCCTTCTCTATAGAGCCTTTCTGAACTACATGAGCCAATATCATCACTCTTTGAACTTCTTTATTCTTTACTACTCCTCATCTATTGTAGGAGTATTACCGGACTTTTTGAGGACTGTTTATGTGCTAGATTTTTTACTGCTTACTCACCCCGGGCTGTTCTCTCCCCTTAGGCAAATGGGAGAATTACCCTTCCTCAGTCCTCACGCAATTTGGTGAGTTCATGTGACTCGTTCTAGCCCATGGGTTGGGAAAAGAAGTGAAATGTAGAATATTATTTCTGAGCCAAAGCATTTAGTCACCGGTGCCCTTTACTATTCTCTCTCTCTCTCTTTTTTAAATTTTCATCTCCATTCTCTTCCTCTGCTGCAGCAATTGGGTTAAGATGAAAAGTGCCATAAGATTCCAAACCCCCAGAGTCAGCGAGTGTGGAAGAGAATTTGTTTTAGAGAGTCGCCTGGCCCCACAGCTGACTGAGCGTGGCAAGGAGTCATCTTGGTGATTGTGTTAAACTACTGAGCTTTTGCTGATGCTGTTACTGCAGCGTCACACAGGCGATTTTTGACTAATACAACTTAGTCCTCCATCACTATCAGAGATAGCAAATATTAATTATTAATTGATGTTGCCTCATCTTGCAGACATGATGTACATTATTAATCCATCACGAACTTTTATCCATTGAGCAGTAAGGCCTCAGAATCTTTCTCATCACAGTGACCTGAGGAGTCATTACTAATTAATGACTGGAAAATTAGGGGAAACCCACTAAAGTCATTCCATTGCTGTCAGCATAAAATCCTAACTCCTTACCATGGCCTGCAAGGGTGCACGAGAGCTGGGCCCTACCCTCTTCTTCAATCTCGTTTCCTACTATTTGCTTTCTTGTTCACTCTTCTTTATCCACATTGGCCTTTTCAGTTCCTCAAATACACCACTCTCGTCTCAAGTTTTTACATTTGCTGTGTCTTTTTTGTGCAAGCTAGGATCAAATGTCACCTCCACAGACCAGCCTTCCCTGTCTTCCTTATTAAAGTTACCCTGCGACCTCTGTCCTCTTCCTTGATGATAGTAAAATACTAGTCTGTCTTTTTGTTCTGTTGTATTCCTAATATTTAGAGTGGTGTCTGGAACATAGAGGTGCTTGCAAAATATTTCTTGACCTCATGAAGGCAACTGTTCTCCCAACCTTGATCGAGATCGTAATCTCTGAGGAGCGAACGCAGGTTCTGTTCATCTTTGGATTGTCCTCAGTGCTTAGTCCATGTAGTGTATACAGAAGGTATCCATTAAATTCCTGTGTGATGATTAGAAGATTTTTATTTTCCTTCACATCATGGTGGATTTACATCTATGCAAGTTCTCCCTGAAGAAGAGAACCAGCTTTCTGATTCCTATTTCCTTTCCATTTAACCAACAGGTTAATTATAGGTTAAACAACGGGAGGAATATTCATGGCAGTTGCGGTGTTTCACCATTTGGTTCTAACTGGTTGGAACTTGCCCTGCCTCAATCCTGTTTTGATCAGCGTAATCTGAAACTTTTGTTTGAAGACTTCCTGACTCAGTTAGGCAATGCTGCAGCGATGCCCCAAGCAATGCCCAAGACATACCTAAAGCAGGACCTGCCAATTCCCTGTCTCAAGCTCAAGAAATATTTTCTGCTTTTTTCATAACTTCTGCCTTATTCTTCTTTTTCCTGCTTTTCTATCCACTTGGGGTATATTGCTACACCACAGCTTCTAAGTTTTCGTCTTATTATGTTCGACCACACCATAATACCAAATTTCAAGAACAAAGACTCTGGCCAGGCTTGCATGGGTGTCTACCACTGGGTCCAGTCAGTCATGGCCATAGGAGGTGGACAGGGGTCACATAGTAAAATTATGGCTGCCAGGAGCTACTTGTCAGGAACTGGATACAATATTCAGAGAAGGAACTAGAACTTGTAAGTTGGGCCAATAATCTAAGAAGTGTCTTGTGAGTAGTATAGTCACCAAATAAACTCTCAGTTGCTATAAACAGAGAATGGTGTTCATTTCTAGTCATACTAAATAGCTATCTCACAATGACACTATAGGAAATCAAGACATAGTTCTTTGCAAATCTAAAATTGTCTAGCGAGTAATCAAAGTCTGAGTCTACACCTTTAAAGTTGCCTTATTCTAGGATTCTGACATTTTAGGGAGCTGTGAGAATCAACATTTTCCATCCTCTACCTTAGCAACCCCCTTTCCACCTCCCCAAGTCCAACAAAGCTTTCAAAGGAGATCTTCCTTCTTAAAAGAAACTGATTATAATAAAATTTACTGAATACTGATTAATTAGAACTCTATTGGTTTTGCATTTTTACTAGATCAAGAATCAAAAAGGAATCATAATTTTCTATCCTTGTAGCTCATAATGACAGGAAAGATCTGCTAATTAAAATGAAGATGTGACTTTGGACTAGTCACTTAACCTTCCTGTGCCTCAGTTCCTTATCTGTAAAATAGGAATTAACTTTTCATAGGGCTGTTGTGACAATTAAATGACATTAGATTTGACATGTGGTAAGTACTTTTAGCTACAATGTTGAAGATAATGGTGATTGTGGTGATAGTAATGGTAATACTAGTGGTGATGAAAGATGGTGCTAGCGGTGGTGTTGGTGGTGATGATGGTGGTGGTGGGAGTGTTCAAGGTAGTCATGTTGGTTGTGGTGGTGGTGATGGTTGTGGTGATGACGGGAGTGGGGATGATGGTGGTGGTGATGACATTGATGGTGGTGATAATGGTTGTAGTGATGGTGGTGGTGGTGGTGGTGATGGGAGTGAGGATGATGATGGTAGTGATGACATTGATGGTGGTGATAACGGTTGTGGTGATGATAATGGTGGTGGTGGTGGTGGTGATGGTGGTGGTGATGACATTGATGTTGGTGATAATGGTTGTAGTGATTGTGGTGGTGATGACATTGATGATGGTGATAATGGTTGTAGTGATGGTGGTGGTGGTGGTGATGGAAGTGGGGATGATGGTGGTGGTGATGACATTGATGGTAGTGATAATGGTTGTGGTGGTGATGGTGGTGATGATGACATTGATAGTGGTGATAATGGTTGTGGTGGTGATGATGGTGG
>VSMD01094140.1:0-12479 GCA_008750895.1 Mirza zaza
CTCTGCACACGGCCCCACACCCCCACGTGAGACTTCTGTGCATGGCTCCATACCCCCACGTGAGCCCCTCTGCACACAGCCCCCCGACACCCCCACATGAACCCTCTGGGTAGGGCCCCACATCCCCAGGTGAGCCCTCTGTGCACCGCCCGATGCCCCCCAGGTGAGGCCTCTCAATAAGTGTCATTTGGCCAGTTGTGGTGGCTCCTGCCTGTAATCCTAGCACTCTGGGAGGCTGAGGTGGGTGGATCGCTTAAGGTCAAGAACTCGAAACCAGCCTGAGCAAGAGCAAGACCCTGTCTCTACTAAAAAAAATAGAAAGAAATTAATTGGCCAACTAAAATTATATAGAAAAAATTAGCCGGGCATGGTGGTGCATGCCTGTAGTCCCAGCTACTCGGGAGGCTGAGGCAGGAGGATCCCTCGAGCCCAGGAGTTTGAGGTTGCTGTGAGCTAGGCTGACGCCACGCAGTCAGTCACTCTAGCCTGGGCAACAAAGTAAGACTCTGTCTCAAAAAAAAAAGTGTTATTTATAATTTTGCTTCTAGTGCAGTGGCTCCCAATTTTTTTAGGATGTAAGCCCCTACTTTAAAAAAAAAAAAAATTTTCAGATTCTCACGTGTTAATAGACTTTTAAGATCTACATGAACAAATACACAACAAGAGACCAACAAGAATTCAATGATGCTTCCATATAGGGGTGGGGCTCGCCACCACCCGGGCTTGTCTGAGAGTTGGGAAGGGTTTTCCTCTCCACCCTGCTGCCTCTCTCTATGTCGAGGACTTGTTTCAGGGTGCTTGTGAGTGGTGGCCACTGAGAAGGAGGATGTCCCCTCTGGGAAGGAGAGTGAGCTCAGCAAAGTCTCCCGCACCCACTGGATGCCAATGGTGGAGGGGAACAAGTGCAGTGACAAGCCAGATTTTGTGACTCACTCCTGTTCTCTACTCAATGGCCTGGGTCCTGACCTCTGGTCTAGGTTTACGCTCCCCACTTTCCTAGGACTAGGCTCCATTGTGTAGTGTCCCTGGGGACGGGAGAAGGAGTTGGGCCTCTTTCTCTCTCCCTGTGTTCCCATTCTCACCTATCATTATTTTGTAAACTCTCATCCTAATTTCCCTAGAGCCTTGCCTTTTAACTTTCACAGCCATAACTATTCTGCTCTTTCTGTACTTGTTCCAACAAACCCTAATTCTCTTACAGGCTACTCTAGAGGGTCAGACTGATGAGGAATTGGTCCTAACCCTGGCTCCACCACGGTGTGACACTGGTCAAATCACTTCACCCCTTAGTGCCTCAATTTCCTCCTCTGTAAAGTAGGGAGACAAAATTATCTAGGTCATACAGTCCTGGACATTTCAATGAGACAACGCATGTGAGGTTCCATGCACAGTGGAGGGCTGGGCACACAGGAAGGCTCAGCTTAGAAGGTTAACCTTGGGCACGGTGGCTCATGTCTATAATCCTATCACTTTGGGACATCAAGGCGAAAGACACCAGGAGTTTGAGACCAGCCTAGGCCACATAGACAACATAGTGAGCCCCTGTCTCTACAAAAATTGAAAAAAAAAAAAAAATTACCTGGGCGCCGTGGCTTGTGCCTATGGTCCCAGCTACTCAGGAGGCTGAAGCAGGAGGATCATTTGAGCCCATCTGTTCAAGGTTGCAGTGAGCTATGATCATGCCACTGCACTCCAGCCTGGGTGACAGAGTGAGATCCCATCTCTAAAAAAACAAAACAAAACAAAAGAAAAAAAAAAAGAAAGGTTAACCAGGCACAAAAGACTTATTTTCATGGAGTCTAAAAACAAAGCTTATTGAAAGACTCTCCTTATCCAATCCTATCCTCAAAACTAGACTCTAAATCTTTAGTCTAAACAGTCACAAAATTAACACTGCTTTAAAATTCTTTCTTCTGTCTATCCTGTGACCTCTGACTTGAGGTCACAACATGATGTCACAATTCACCTCCTGCTCCAACTTTGTGAGAATTTCTCGAGCTGGTTCTTGGGCTCCCTCACTGTTTGCATCTAAGAGGTCTCTGGAAGGTCTCTGGTCTCAACTCTCTGAGCACTGAGGTAGGGTTGCCATGCGTCTTGCTCTTTGTCTTTTGTTCCTTTGGATAAACATGAATAATGATATTGGGAAATGGCTTTGGAGATTCTTCTTCACTCCTTTGCATTTTTAAGGGATATGTTTTGGTATCTATTACAAGGGTAGTTAAGTTTCTGTTCTGCAACAATCAAGATTTATAGCACAGAAAATTAGGAGTGATTATTTGTATTTCCAGTGTTCTCTCTGTGACTGCCAGGTAAGCCTTTGGGTACCCTGATTTACTCACTTGGTTTTTCCTCTCTTCTGGGTGTAGGACCAACTACATAATTTGTAGAGCTCAGGGTGAAATAAAAATGCACCCTCTTGGCTGGGCACCACGGCTGACACCTGTAATCCCAGCCACTTGGGAGGCTGAAGCAGGAGGATCGCTTGAGGCCAGGAGTTTGGGGCCAGCCTAGGCAACATAGCAAGACTCTCTAAAAAAAGAAAGGAAAAAAAGTGCAGCCTCTTGTTTAAAAATTATTAAGAATTTCAAGATGGTGACAGCACAGCACCAAATCAAGAGCAGGGCCTTTCTAACCCTGAGGCCCTTGTAAGTGCAGGGCCCTGTGTGGTGGCTGCACAGGTTACTGTCCCATGAAGCTAGTCCTGCTGGGAGGCAGTGGTGGGTAAAGCTTTAGCATCCTGGGCCGGGCGCGGTGGCTCATGCCTATAATCTCCTAGCACTCAGGGAGGCTGAGGCGGGAGTTATCCCTCAAGGTCAGGAGTTCGAAACCAGCCTGAGCAAGAGCGAGATCCCATCTCTACTAAAAATAGAAACAAATTAATTGGCCAACTAAAAATATATAGAAAAAATTAGCCAGGCATAGTGGCCTGTGCCTGTAGTCCCAACTACTCAGGAGGCTGAGGCAGAAGGATTACTTGAGCCCAGGAGTTTGAAGTTGCTGTGAGCTGATGCCAGGGCAACAGAGCGAGACTCTGTCTCAAAAAAAAAAAAAAGCTTTAGCATCCTGTAGGTTTGGGTTGGAATCCCAGCTGTAAAAATTATTCTTTTGGGTGGAAAAAATATATGATGAGGAGGACACAGGAGCTTATTAGATCATTAGGGGCACATTAATTTGATGGTTCCCAGGAACAGGTACCAACATTTCTATATTCCACTTAAGTGCTGAGAACAATGCTTTATACCTAAAACAAATTTAATTGAGATATAATTCACATATGATAAAAGTAACTCTTTAAAAGTATACAATCCTGGCCGGGCGCGGTGGCTCACGCCTGTAATCCTAGCACTCTGGGAGACAGAGGCGGGCAGATTGCTCAAGGTCAGGAGTTCGAAACTAGCCTGAGCAAGAGCGAGACCCCGTCTCTACTCTAAATAGAAATAAATTAATTGGCCAACTAATATATATAGAAAAAAAAATTAGCCTGGCATGGTGGCACATGCCTGTAGTCCCAGCTACTTGGGAAGCTGAGGCAGGAGGATTGCTTGAGTCCAGGAGTTTGAGGTTGCTGTGAGCTAGGCTGACGCCATGGCACTCTAGCCTAGGCAACAAAGTGAGACTCTGTCTCAAATAAATTAATTAATTTTAAAAAAGTATACAATCCAGTGGTTTCTAGTACATTCACAAAGTTATGCAATTATTACCACCCTAATTCCACAATATTTTCGTCCCCCAAAGAAACCTCATACCCATGAGTAGTCACTTCCTATTCCCTCCTGCCTCAGCTCCTGGCAACCACTAATCTACTTTCTGTCTCTATGGATTTGCCTATTCTGGACATTTCATATAAATGAAAAAATACTATATGTGGCCTTTCGTGTCTGACTTCTTTCACTGGCATAATGTTTTCAAGGTTTATCCATGTTGTAGCATACATCAGTACTTCATTCCTTTTATAGCTGAATAATATTCCATTGTATAACACATTTTGTTTATCTATTTTATTGATTGGCATTTTGGTTGTTTCCATTTTGGGGGCTATTGTGAATACTGCTACTATGAACATTTGTGTACACGTTTTTGTGTGACAATATATTTTCAATTCTCTTGGATATGTACCTAAGTATAGAATTGCTGAGTCTCATTGTAACCATGTTTAACTTTTTGAGGACCTGCCAAACTTTTCCAAAGCAGCTGCTCCCATCAGCAGTGTATGAAGTTTCTAATTTCTCCACATCCTTACCAACACTTATTACCTGTCTTATTTATTAAAGCCATCCTGAGGGTGTAAAGTGGTTTCTCATGATGATTTTGATTTGCATTACCTTGATAACTAAAGATGTTGAGCATATTTTCATGTGCTTACTGACCATTTGCACATGTTCTTTGGAGAATTACCCATTCAGATCCTTTGCCCATTTTTAAATGAAATTATTCATCTTTTTGTTGTTGAGTTGCAGGAGTTCTTTATATATTTTGGATAACAGACCTTTATCAGATATATACAATTTGCAAATATTTTCCTCTATTTTGTAAGTTGTCTTTTCACTTTCTTGATAGTGTCCTTTGAAGCACAAAAGCTTTTAATTGTGATGAATCCAATTTACCTATTTTTGCTTTTTTTTTTTTTTTTTTTTTTGAGACAAAGTCTCACTTTGTTGCCCGGGCTAGAGTGCCGTAGTATCAGCCTAGCTCACAGCAACCTCAAACTCCTGGGCTCAAGTGATCCTTTTGCCTCAGCCTCCCGAGTAGCTGGGACTACAGTCACCATGCCTGGCTAATTTTTTCTACATGTTTTTATGTTGGACAATTAATTTCTTTCTACTTTTTAGTAGAGACGGGGGGTCTCACTCTTGCTCAGGCTGGTCTCGAACTCCTGAACTTGACGGCCTCCCAGAGAGCTAGGATTACAGGCCTGAGCCACCACACCCAGCCTCTATTTTTGCTTTTGTTGCTTGTGCTTTTGGTGTCATATGTAAGAAACTACTGCCTAATCCAAGTTAACAAAGATTTACTCCTACATTTTCTTCTAAGGGTTTTATAATTTTAGTTCTTACATTTAGGTCTTTGATCCATCTCTAATCAGTTTTTATATATGATGTGAGGTTGTGGGCATATCATTTTCATTCCCACTCAGCCTCGTTTTAATCATGTGACCTTTGGTAAGTTCTTGAACCTCCCCTAAGTCTCAATTTCCTCACTTGTAAAGTGAGAATAACAAACGGCACCTAAATCATAAGGCTATAGTGAAGACAAAACGTACATAAAGCACTTGGCACAGTACTTGAAGCATCCTATCTGCTCCAGAAATGTGGTGGCTATTGCTGTTAGGATTCATTGCTGAGCAATGAATGCATGCGTTCATAGTGGAGGTGCCAGAGAGATGGGCAGCACTTCTTTTTATTTTATTTTTATTTTAGCGTATTACGGGGGTACAAGTGTTAAGGTTACGTATATTGCCCATGCCCCCCTCGCCCCTCGAGTAAGAGCTTCAAGCGTGTCCATCCCCCAAATGTTGGGCAGCACTTCTGAGAAGGTAGTCGGAATGGGGGGAGAGCCTGCATAGTCCACTTAGAGCAGCAGATCTGGAATTGCTATGGGAGTTTCTGCCCCCGCAGACCACTGCTTCATGATCAGGTCTAGGCCCGGTAGGAGTCGGAATTCCCGGGCCGCAGGAGAACTGCAGAAAGGACCCCCGCGCACAGGGCCCGCAGCGCTGCCTTCGGCCTGCGGAGAGCGCCCGAGAGCCGGGTGTCACGGCGGCTGCGCAGAGCCCTCCCGCCGCCGCGGCCGCGCCCGCCGGACCCGCCCCGCTCAGCTGACAGCTCCCGGGAACGGAAGAGGCGGCGTGCAGGCTGAGCCCGGCGTTTCTAGGCCTGGCCCACGAGTGGCGGTGAGGGGACCCGGGGCAAGGGCGGAGAGCGGAACTTTCGGGCCCGGCGCGGCGGGGCGGCCGGAAGGTACGGCGGGGACCGCGCTCTGGGCGCGCGAGGCCGGGAAGGGCGGCCGGGCCGGGAGGGCTCCGTGGGTGGGCCTCAGCCCCCCAAACCCGGGACGGGGCGCCCGCAGCTCGGCCCAGCCAGGACTCCCCTCGGCGCGCTCCGGAGGAAGGGGGAAGGCCCGGGCCCTGCTGCTGCGCGCACAGCGCCCTCCGCGTCCCGGCGCCGGGGCAGACCGCTGGACTCCGGCGTGCCCCGCGGTGCGGGCCAGTCGCACGGACGCCTCCGCCCGCCGGGTGTCGCGGCGGGGACGCCGGCGGCGGGATCGCCCCAGACCCTGACCCCAGGCTGGAGTCCGCACGGCGTGGCCTGGAGGAATGAGTAGGATTTTCGCAGGCGGAAGGGAAACACGGCGGAGGAGGGGCTTCCCTCGCTGTTGGAGCGGTTTCCGGTTTGCCAAAACTAACATTAAACTTGAGTGATCGATCTCCTGTCTGGTGGCGCTGGGGTTTGTTCTTGTTCCTGTGTTACAGATGAAGAAACAGGGCGACTCTGAATCCAGGTTTAGTTGTGAGCTGTGTGACCTTGTGCCAAAAGGGGACCTGACCTGTCATTTTTCTCACTCGTATAATACAGTTATAAGACTTGCTATCAGTTAATGCATGGAAAGGGTTTAGCACAGTGCCTAACGACGGTAAGAGCTCAGTAATGGTTACCGTTCTTAATGTTATTGTTACGACCCACCTAACCTCCTGCTTGCAGTGGAATGTGGGTAGTGGGCACTGAACGCTATGATCCTGGTGTCCCATTCCAGCACACTGTATTTCACCCCAATTCAGTTATAGTTTTTTTCCAGTGTCTAATGCAAGAGCTGTTAGATGCTGAGAACGATACACAGACGGATAAGACCTGATCTCCTCACCCTTGAGGAACTAATACAGTCTGATAGGAGAGGAAGTGCAAGTTCATAAACTATTGTAATGCAAAATGAGATGAGACAGTGTCACAGGAAAGTTAGTATGCCTGGATTTTAAAGAAAGACGTGCTGTCTAATTGGGAAATGCTGGGTGGAACTGGGGCTTTGGCAGTGGCCCTTGAAGTCTAAATGGATAGAATCAGAAGGTGATGGAGGTTATGGACCTGAATTAAGGAACTGAGTTCAGGTGGCAGCTTCACAAGCTGAGGTCTGGTGGGGTAGGTCGTGAAGAACTGTTGAAGGGAAACAATACTTGGAATAGAGGTTCTCAGCCCTCGCTGCTTATTGGAATCACCTGGAGAGCATGGCAAACTACTGAGGTCTAATTTACTTGTTCTAGTGGCTTCAGTATTGGGATTTTTACAAAACAGTTCCTCAGAAGATTCTAATGTGCAGACAAGATGGAGAACACCAACCTAAAACCATAAACTGTATAAATTCCTCTCTCATCCCATTTGTAAATGTTTTAACGGGAAGAAACAGAAGCTTAAGCACCATATACTACCACTTGGTAAAACTGTTTACTATGAAATAAGATAATGTGAAAGGGCCTAAAATGTAAATCGATTCTGAATCTCATTCTTAGTGTATTTGGGAGTCACACATTTGAAAACCTAGTTTAAAAATTACGGCTTTGTATAATATTTTGCATGTAATTGTAGGGTGTTCATAGAACTCCATAACCCATCTTGGACCACACTCCTTTTTCCCCTCATCCCAGTTAAGCCTAACTCTAATCCATTTAGAATAAAAGTGTGTGTGTGTGTGTGTGTGTGTGTGTATGTATTCTTGTTTTATTTTTAAATATTATTCTTCTATCAAAGTTACCCTAACCTTGAGTTTCACTGGCAGGGTTAATTCATGAGCAGGAGAAAGGAAAAACTGGAGGGAGATGGGAAATGAAGGAATAGAAGAAGCAGAAGAGAAAAGGAGGAGAAAACAAAATTTAAGAGGGTGTGTGTTATGGTGGGTGTCCTGTTCTCTCACGTGACCTTGGTGTTCCACCTTAGCTCCTCCCAGAGCTGAGGGCAGTCAGATAAGGAGCCCTTGGTCATTGCTGGGGACATGCAGATGTTTCTTTAACCACATGACTTAGCCTGTCCTGGGAGAGTAATATGCAGTTATAGATTAGGATTAGTTATATATGTTAGGATGTGTTTGGCTTAAGTGGTGATAGTGGAAATTCAGATTTTTAATTTGGAGAGGATCCTAACACTATCTTTCCTGTTTCTTTTCTGCAGATGGCAGGATTTTCATAGTATATGTAGTATGAGTTCCACATCTCAGCCTCTTACCCAGCTTCAACAGTCTCAGATCTACCAGCTGGAAATTAAATGGGATTTGCATGAATTTCACACTGAATTGAAATATAGACGGCAGTCTTAATATCCTTTTCTTCTGACTGTTAACAGGTACTAACTGATGTCAAACATAACATGTCACTGTGTCTTACTTAGATAGGCATGCAGCCTAAGCAGAGCCATTAACATCTGTTGGAAAAAATTATTTTTTGAAAATTGGATTATTTTAAATTTGTTTATATATTGTAGTGTCACCTTTTACAATGTGCAAAACCATGTCTTTTCGATTTTATATATGTCAATTTTAAAAATACTTTAACTGAGAGGGAACATATTTGTAATTGTAGTCTAATATCATAATTGATAGAATGGTAATATTTTTGTTAAAGTAATTTTCACAAATTCTCATTACATATTTTTCCACATTTAAATTCTCTGAAATTTTGCTGCATCTTTTAGTTGTTATGATTAAAAACATTGATTCATTCTTTAATTGTAACCTATTTTCATTCTTAGTATAATCTCACATAATGATATATCTTAAAATTGATGACATTTTAGAGTTGACAAACATTGCTATTTCAAAAACTTAATATCTTGCTGTTTGCTCAGTTGTCTAAGTTTCTTAGATAGTGCTTATGCCTGTAATATCCTCTAGCACAGGGTTTTCTTAACTAGGAGGAAACAGCTCCCACCCCGCAGGACATTTGGCTGTATCTGGAGATATTTTTGACTGTCACAACTCTTGAGGGTTGGGGGGGCATCTAGTGGATAGAAGCCAGGAAATGCTGTCAGACATTCTACAATGCACAACACAGCTCCCCAAAACAAAACAATTTGCTCCAAAATGTTGATAGTGCTGAGGCTGAGATAACCTGCCCTAGAAATTGTTTTTTTAAAATTCACTTATCTTTTAAACATCTATATCAAATATATTTTGTCTGCTTTTATGAGCAAGGCACTTTGCTAGATTCAGTGGACAAATCAAAGTAATTTGTGATTTGTACTTTTCCAAAAAAATTTTTAAATTGAACATTTTCCCCCAAATTAGTCATAAAATAACTTGTAAAGTCAGCAATTAAAAGCACCACAACCATCTCTTTTGAAAAAGACTATTGGCCGGGCATGGTGGCTCACACCTGTAATCCTAGCACTCTGGGAGGCTGAGGCAGGCGGATCACTCAAGGTCAGGAGTTTGAGACCAGCCTGAGCAAGAGCAAGATCCCATCTCTATTAAAAATAGAAAGCAATTAATTGGTCAACTAAAAATATATAGAAAAAAATTAGCGGAGCATAGTGGAACATGCCTGTAGTCCCAGCTGCTGGAGAGGCTGAGGCAGGAAGATCCCTTGAGCCCAGGAGTTTGAGGTTGCTGTGAGCTAGGCTGACCCCATGGCACTCTAGCCCAGGCAACAGAATGAGACTCTGTCTCAAAAAAAAAAAAAGAAAGAAAAAAGAAAAAGACTATTGCTGTTGCAGAGTTAATGGATGTCATTTTTGGTTTAGCAGAAAAGTGAGAATATTGATTAACTCTTTGTAGTTGTTTGTGAAGAACTTGTTTTTTAAGTGCCATTAAACTTTCCTAACTCTGCATTTTCTATTTTTTACTGATTTGAATGATTATCTTCAGTTCCTCAGAAAATTAAATGTCGTCAGAAGATCGAGAAGCTCAGGAGGATGAATTGCTGGCCCTGGCGAGTATTTATGATGGAGACGAATTTAGAAAAGCAGAATCTGTCCAAGGTGGAGAAACCAGGATCTATTTGGATTTGCCACAAAATTTCAAGATATTTGTGAGCGGTTAGTTAATAATATTAAACAGATTTTTCTTAATAAAAATATTCCTGATTTCTTAATGTACCCTAAACTATTTGTCATTTTGTGTTTTTAGGCATTAGTGATAGATGATAGCATTACAGATTTAATGACTGTTTCTGTTTTAAATGAAAATTGGAATGGGGGCTAAACAGTTTTCAATTTGATTCCACCTTTTTGACCGCTGACATGAACCATTATCTTGCATATTTCATACATCCTAGTCTTCTTCTGAGTAACAGTTTATCAGCCATGAGTCATTGGCTGGTTTTTTGTTTTTTTTTTTCTGAGACAGAATCTCCCTCTGTTGCCTGGGCTTGAGCACTGTGGGGTCAGCCTAGCTCTTAGCAACCTCAAACCCCTGGGCTCAAGCGATCCTCCTGCCTCAGCCTCCTGAGTAGCGGGACTACAGGCACATGCCACCGCGCCCAGCTAATTTTTCCTATTTTTAGTTGCCCAGCTAATTTTTTTTAGTAGAGCCAGCGTCTCGTTCTTGTTCAGGCTGGTCTCAAACTCCTGACCTCAAACATTCCTCCTGCCTTGGCCTCCCAGAGTGCTAGGATTACAGGCGTGAGGCACTGTGCCCAGCCGATTGGCTGTTAAATAGAGATAATCAAAGAGAAAGTGAAATAATGTATGTGAAAACGCTTGAAAAACTCTAAAGTACCATGGTGGTTGTTAATACTATTTGGGTTTCCAGAATCATTTCAATTGCCATAAACATGTGATACATGCTATTATTCTGTGACCTTTGGCTTCAGAAAAAACAAAACTGCTTTTGATACATTCACAGAATGTATCAAAGTATATTCAGAAGACCTTGATGTATATATTTTTTCAAAATGTTTCTACTAGAAATGGATTGAGTAAAGGAAGTAAGTGATAATTTAAATGAAGCTTTGATTGTGAGAGTGTTGTGTGTTGTATCCATGCCCTCAAGCCTGAGGATCACCGTTTTGGTACAGATTTTCTCAACTATGATTCATGGTTAGTGCATACTGGTCTAAGTAGGTCATGGCTGTATGGTAGAAATAAACATCCTTTTCTCTAGAGTGTGCCTTTAATCATCTGTAAACCAAACCAACAACAAAACACAACATTGTGTTGTTACGTGGCCATGAGTGTTAGGAATTGTACTCAGAAATGTATACAAGAATAAGTTGTGTATCTTCATTATACATTTCATGGTGCTTGGTCGATTTTTCAAGGGTTTATAAGATTTTTTTAAAGGTGGTGGCTATGAAGTTACAATTAGGAAATAGTGCTTTATGGGAGGGTTTTTATTCCCTCAACTAAAGCATTAAGTCTTTCCTGACCACTGCTCAACAGCAATAGACACTCAAGTGTTGACCAACTGATCCTTTCTAATCTTTGTTTTTGGTTCAGGCAATTCAAATGAGTGTCTCCAGAATAGTGGCTTTGAATACACCATTTGCTTTCTGCCTCCTCTTGTGCTGAACTTTGAACTGCCACCAGATTATCCATCCTCCTCCCCACCTTCATTCACACTTAGTGGCAAATGGCTGTCACCAACTCAGGTTAGACCCGAAACTTAATTTTTCCTATCCATTTTTAGAAACTTTAAAAAATCATCTTTAATTGAAGACTACCTTGATGATCTTAAATTCAGTGCATGAAGAGAACAAATGGCTTTGATTTTATAATTTTACCCCCGTCATGAATCCTAATGTTGATGAATTGAAAATGTTTGCTGTTTTAAAAAGGAATGGCAGTGATTAAACAATTAATCATTATGAATTGCTGTAGGAGTAATTTTTAATCGAGTGTATTGTTTCCTTTCTTGTCTTGCTATTTTTAATTTAAACTGTATTGTAATGGAGACTATGAGGTCCTCCTCATTGTCCTTACTTTTTTCCTTAGTTTCTTATCCATTCCTTAAATGAAAGATCTAATTGTAATTAGGACTAACGTTTGAGTTAATGTAGTTATAATCAAATTTTCTGAGTAAATATGATTGCTTTTCTTAAAAAAAAAAAAAATCTGTATGTTAATAACAAATGTTGACTGGTGTCCCATAGACATAAATGCACACAAATAGAAATGTGTATAATTCCTGTAGAGAGCTCATTAAGTAAGGCCTGAGACCTTATATTAAGAACCTTCATTTCCTCTGGGTTATATATCCTTTTATAGTAACAACCTCAACTCTTGATTGAGACATAAATATGACTTGAAGCTAATCTAAAGTATTCTGGGATAGATAATGGATCGATAGCAGCTACTTTTCTAGAAATCTTGATGATTGAAAGAAATCTTGAGGAAGATTGATAGGCTGATGTATATTAAGACAAAAGCTGTCAAGAGTTGCTGACCTTAAGGAATAGCTCATCAGTTTTTCCCTTTTGATCATATAGTTTTCATGCCCCCACCCACTAGTCCAGTCTAATCTTTTCGAGGAGAGTGTTCTTACAAAATCGAGCATATGGTTTA